>WNWK01005879.1:42500-110000 GCA_009830355.1 Cherax destructor
CTCCTGTATGCAAGCTTGTGAAACACCACTCGTTACACTAGTTCATTCTGGCATCTCTTCCAGGACCATCATTCTCTGTCCCCTGCCTCTCAGATTTTCATTGGTCCAGCGAAGTGACTTTTCCTTTATTCCTTCTTGCTCTTCCAGTTTGTGACTTAGTCTCTCTATAACACTAAATGCTAAACTCACGTTTTTACTCTAAACACACATTAAAATGTATCTCAACATTAACATGTGGCATTAATTAGCTCACAAGAATTCGTGAACAATTATAGGATATTACTAGAATGCAAGCACCTTAATAAGAGTGTTTATGGTAGCATACCAGTATATGGCCATCCATACACAGAAACATGTAGCAGAACTTAAGGGATTGATGAAACTCAATTTAGTGTCAAATATCGAGGAACAATACGGCGTTGTTACGTTTGGCTCACATTCCTAGTGTGTTAGATACTCTTGAGTAATTACTTTACTGAGATGAGAATGCATTACCTTAATTCCAACACCCTTTTAATATCGTCGTTGCTTTTCTGTCTACCTTCTTTATCGCTCGCCCTTATCTATCTCATTATTTTAAAACCATTATTATTTTAATATCTGTGATAGTGTTCGCTGGATACGAGGTTCATGTCACTAACACTTGAACCAGTGAACTCACCTGAGTCTTTCATTCACAAACATCACTGGTGATGTAGCAAGATTCCTCTTCCATATAGTCGCCTTGGTAAGAGAGTAGTATAGTTTATTTCCAAAACTACCGAATACTCAGGAAAATAAATGCTAGCATTCCTATTGCTTAGAGGATTTTTTTTATTAATAACCAATGTCAATTTTAAGTGTACTAGTAGTTGTTGATATTGATGGTGATGTTTGTTGTTTCAAATTTGATTATATATTCATGCAAACTCCTCGACGTATAAGCACTTTAGATGCTGCTAATTTCACACACGGGATTAGGCAGGGACAATAGTCTTGTCTTGGGCAGAATTGATGCACTCTCTCTCAGAATATATTGCTTTAACTTTAGTCATTCTCATATTTCGTGCGAGGAACATACGTATCTGGAGAGGCATCAGAAGGAAGCGAGCTTAGGTTAGCTTGAAGTCTCATCCACTACCTGGATAGTGAAGGCCGCATTTCACCTGGGTAAAATGTATCATTTAATGCATTAAATAAGGATTAAAGCGAACACTCGTAGGTGTATATGCAACGAAAGATACAGATCTCGGTATATTTATATTGAGAGAACTCTATCGGTAGTTTTGGACAATTATAAATACACTTATGGGTGTATATACCCTAAGTGATGCATCTCAGTGTATTTCCTGAGATACCCCACTGGATGTTTTTATCTTGTAAAGAGGAACTAATGCGATAAATTGTTGCATTTTCAGCATATTATAAGCTTGGAAAACAGTCACCTTAAAAATACTTCTCCTCCTCAAGAGGACGAGAAGTAATTTTAAGGTGTTCAGTCCCTTAGCCTTGATTGAACACCTTTAAGTAAGAATAAGGGACTGAACACCTTTAAGTAAGGCTAAGGGATTGAACTCGTATCAACTCTTCAAGGCTAAGAGGTGTGAGCACCTTAAAATCTTCAAATCTAGCTGGAGAAAGCTGGTAGACCTACATGTGAGAGACTGGGTATACGTGCCCAGTGTGCGCAATAAAAAATAAATCGGGGAGCCAGTGGTGCATTATGGAAATGCCATTTCAGTAGTCCTTGTTCATCATGCCTCGCGGTAAGAAATACCTCGTAGGTAATTGGGGCTCTTCTTTTCCCAAGTGATAGCTCTAACACAGATGGAAGTGTCAGTGAAGATGAATTTCATTGTTTTGAGACGTTTGTGACTGAAAGCAATGCCCAGAACCTGAAATAGAAAACCGCCCACGAAATTATAATGACCAATTACCCTCTCGTTTGAGGCATGGTGATCATTACCTAATAAAACTGCCTCCTACTAAGAAGAAATTTCCTCAGAACAGGTGTTTTGTCTGTGCACATACAACAAAATGCCCACAAAAACGGAGACACTCGTTTTATGTGTGAGGAGTGTCAAACACCACTGTGCATAATACCATGTTTCAAAGAATATATATATATGATGGGGTCCACCTCTGGTACAAATTGTGGGACCCATAGCCTCGGAGAAGTGGATAAAAAGGCTTCAAGGAAGAATATTTGGATTTCTTCCTGAAGCCATTTGAATATTCCACTTCTCCTACCACCCCATATTTTAATTCTTTTTTTTTTTTACCAATAGGTATATTTTATTACATAATATGGTACATGTATCTACACACACACACACACACACACACACACACACACACACACACACACACACACACTATATATATATATATATATATATATATATATATATATATATATATATATATATATATAAATATAGAACAATAGTAATAAACAACTTTTATAATTGTTGGTTTGTGTAAACAAGTTTCGTAAACAATATAATGATAATATTTGTGCGGTTGTGTTGCATACAACGAGTGGATATATATACATTATGCATTATATTGGTCTCACAGGCTACAAAAGTTACTTGAAAAAAGATAAAATAAAAAATAAAAGAAAACACATAGAATAAAAGAACAAATAATATTAGTGTGAGTGGCAGTCGCCGATGTTGCCGTCAGCGGTTCACTTTCTGTCAGCTTCACGTCTTTTATATCTCGGTAACTACTGATCGCAATTTTTTTTTTCTTTTAAAACACTCGGAAAAATATTCTTAAGATTATGGTAAGGAATTATTTTTTTTAATATTTTTCGACACTGAGAGTAAGTTTGTGTGATCATGGGTCTGGGCAGTGAAAGGGTTAATTATGCACTCTCGACTGATTTTTATGCTCTCATCAATCATTAATTCAAATCACCCTGATGCTCCATGATGTCATTAGAATAAATTTATCAGCATAACTGTCAGCAAACTTTCGCATATTATTAGTTACTTCCTCATTTATGTGCATCAGAGAATACTGTGAACGCGAAATGGGTCGACAATGACCTATGCAAAAATCCAGTCGGCAATTTCACCCCCTTAGCCTTTTGGAAAAATGAAACATATTACAGGAATTCGACCTTTTTTCTTGATCTTTTTCAATGGCTTATTTATATTTATTTAGAAAAGTCTCATTAGTAGGAGTGAGAACCTGACTAGCAGGTTTAGGTAAGCAATAGACATAATTAGGAAGAAGGGTGGGAACCCTGTCATATGGGGTATTTTGCCAAGGAGAGGAGTTGGAAATGAATGGCTGTCCAGGGCAATTGGTGTCAATTGCTGGCTGGACAAATACTGTAAGGAAAATGCAGTAACATTCATTGACAATTGGGACCTCTACTATGGCAGAAATGACATGTATGCCAGGGATGGGGTTCACTTATCCAGGTCTGGGGTGGGGGCACTGGCAACTGCAGTGGAGGGAGCTGTTAGGGCTTTAAACTAGAAATAGTTAGTGGTATGGGTTTTGGGGGGGGGGGAAACAGTGAAGTCCCAGTGTAGTAATATTATAAGTTCTAGGAGAACTAGTAATAGGCAGAATAAGGTGCATACTGGAAAACCAGTGGCACTAGATGACAAGGACAGTAATAGGTATAGTGGAAAAACAGAAATGAGCAGGAAGGGTAAAGAGAAAGGAGTGTCTTTAAATGTATATTACACCAATTGTCGTAGTGCTAGGAATAAGATGGACGAGTTGAGATTACTTGCAAGTGCGGGTAATATTTATGTTTTTGCAATAACTGAGACGTGGTTTAATATGAAAAATCGGGACTTGCCTGCTGAATGTCACATCCAGGGTTTTAAAATGTTCCAAGTAGACAGATGTATCGGGAAGGGGGGTGGGGTGGCACTCTTATGTCCGTGATCATTTAAATTGTTGCATAAAAACGGGCATAAAGTCTGAAATAATACATACAGAGTCTGTCTGGATAGAATTTTCAGAGGGGTGTGAAAAATTGATTTTAGACGTGATTTACAGTCCTCCAAACTTAGATAGGGAACAAGGGAGACTACTCTGGGAGGAAATTGTTATGGCCACAAGGCATGATAATGTAGTAATTATAGGGGACTTTAACTTTAGTCAGATTGATTGGAATTTCTTGACAGGGAATTTAGAATCTAACGACTTTTTAGAAGTAGTTCAGGATTGTTTTTTGAAGCAGTTTGTGACAGAACCTACAAGGGGAAATAACCTAATTGACTTGGTTCTGGCAAACAAGGAATCCCTTGTTAATAATTTAGAAATTACAGAGGAACTCGGCACAAGCGACCACAAGTCAATTACCTTTAGCATTGAATGGATGTATTATAGTAGGTATAATTCAGTAACAGTCCCAGACTTTCGCTTAGCAGATTATAATGGGCTTAGAGAACACTTATCAACTCTGGACTGGGGTAACGAAGAGAGCTATCAATATGACAGCTTTCTTAACACTATACAGGCTGCCCAAAGAACATTTATCCCATATAAAGAAATTAGATCAAGTAGAAATGACCCAAAATGGATGAATAATAGGCTCAAATATCTTTTAGGGCAGAAGAAAGGAATTTTTAGGCGCATAAATAGAGGTGAGGGTCATCTTATAAATCAGTTTACTGGCATTAAGAGGGACATTAAAAAAGGCATAAGAAAAGCTAAACGGGACTATGAAATTAAAGTTGCTAGGGATTCAAAAAATAACCCAAAAAGTTTTTTCCAGGTTTATAGAACAAAAATTAGGGATAAGATAGGTCCCCTTAAAAATAACTCTGGGCATCTTAGTGACAAGGATAATGATATGTGCTCTATTTTTAATAATTATTTTCTCTCGGTTTTCACACAGGAAGACATTAATAATATCCCAGTAGTTAATTTTTATAGTGGCCCTGAAGAAGATAAATTATGTAATATCACAGTCACTAGCGAAATGGTTATGAAACAAGTAGACCGACTGAAACAAAATAAATCACCGGGTCCTGATGAGTTTTTTGCAAGGGTCCTTAAGGAATGCAAAATGGAACTTTGTGAACCATTAACTAATATGTTTAATTCATCTCTTCAAACAAGTGTAGTGTTTGATATGTGGAAGATGGCTAATGTAATTCTTATTTTTAAAGCAGGGGACAAGTCACTACCGTCAAATTACCACCCAATAAGCCTGACCTCAATTGTAGGCAAAGTACTAGAGTTAATTATAGCTGATATTATTAGAAGCCATCTAGATAATCATAATTTGATTTATGATACTCAGCATGGATTCACGAAAGGCCGTTCCTGCCTATCTAATTTATTAAGCTTCTTTAGTAAAGCTTTTGAGGCTGTTGATCACGATAAAGAATTCGATATTGTTTATTTAGATTTTAGTAAGGCTTTTGATAGAGTACCGCACCAGAGACTGTTAAAGAAAGTGGCAGCTCATAGCATTGGGGGAAAAGTGCTGTCATGGATCGAGTCATGGCTCACCAATAGGAAGCAGAGAGTGTGCATAAATGGGGTTAAATCCGAGTGGGGATCTGTAACAAGTGGTGTTCCACAGGGATCAGTCTTAGGCCCGTTGTTGTTTATAATATATATCAATGACCTTGATGAGGGAATTGCTAGTGATATGAGCAAATTCGCCGATGACACGAAGATAAGTAGGATAATTGATTCAAACGTAGATGTTGGCGAACTTCAGGAGGATTTAGACAAACTCAATTCCTGGTCAGAAAAGTGGCAGATGCAGTTCAATGTAGATAAATGCAAGGTTCTGAAGCTCGGGAGTGTCCATAACCCAAGCACTTATAAGTTAAATAACGTGGAACTTAGCCATACAGATTGCGAAAAGGACTTGGGGATTATGGTAAGTAGCAACCTTAAACCAAGACAGCAATGCCTAAGCGTACGTAATAAAGCAAACAGATTACTGGGATTTATATCAAGAAGTGTTAGCAACAGAAGTCCAGAGGTTATATTACAGCTTTATACATCGTTAGTAAGGCCTCACCTAGATTACGCAGCTCAGTTCTGGTCTCCATATTACAGAATGGATATTAATTCGTTAGAAAACATTCAGCGTAGAATGACTAAATTAATACATAGCATTAGAAATCTTCCGTATGAAGAAAAATTGAAGACCCTAAAATTACATTCACTTGTAAGACGAAGAATGAGGGGAGATATGATCGAGGTATACAAGTGGAAAATGGGTATTAACAAAGGGGATATTAATAAGGTCTTGAGGATATCTCACCAAGAGAGAACCCGCAATAATGGATTCAAATTAGATAAGTTTAGATTTAGAAATGATATAGGAATGTATTGGTTTGGAAATAGGGTAGTTGAGGAGTGGAGCAGTCTGCCTAGTATGGTTATTGAAGCAATGACCTTGGGTAGTTTCAAATTTAGGTTGGATAAATTCATGAGTGAGAGGGGTTGGATTTGAGTGGGAATTGCACATGAGTAAATTGAATTGTCAAAGCTTATTTCTTGGGTGGCATTGAAAATTGGGTTGAACAAATATTCTGTTGGTGGGTTGGAATGTGAAGGACTTGCCTAGTATGGGCCAACAGGCCTGCTGCAGTGTTCCTCCTTTCTTCTGTTCATTTTTAATCTTCCTGATAGTGGTTCCCACTTGCAATCAAGAAACAAGACTTTTTTCCTCTTTCCTGAGAGACTATTACTCTTTCTGTCGTCAAAACCTTTTGTTCTGGAGACTGGAACAAAATCTTATTGCAGAATACAAGACCAATGCATCCCACTTGCAAATCGTAAGCAACGAGAATACTTTAAATATTTTTTTTTTACGTTTTTTTCATTTCTAAGTCAACTTTATTTACAATCGAAATAGTATTTCGTCAACTTTATTTACAACCTACTAGAATTTCTACACTATTCCATATTTATCACCATGAACCACAGCGAACGAGATGAAGATTTCTAATCCAACATTTCATTCCTCTTAATTTTTATTCTCTCTTTACCTGTCCACCGCAGACTACCCATTTCCTGAAGCTTCTTCTGTATTTACGTATGGGTGGTTGTGAATCATCTTTATTCTCGGTAAAAATAAGATACCTAGAACTAAAGGAGACCTTTATTAGTACGACTTTTAACCTACTTGTGGTTTTATTATGTTGATAAAGCTTTTTGCTTTGTGTCGATTTTACCACTAGTCGGCCACGGTATCGGTATTCTTCTGAAAGCTCTATCTCTCCTAGTATCGTAAATCTCTGCTTATCAATTTATTATAAGCACAAAGAAAAGATCGTTGTTGATCATTCACTCGCCCACTAACCACAAGATGCCTCTCACCGTCTGCTGCATCCAGCCTCCTCAGCTCTGGAGAAAATCTGGATTATCTTTATTTTCAGTTTTATCTTCTGGTCAGGCATCCCACGTCCCCGAGATTTGCCCACAGACTTGGCATCCTGTTTAATTGCACTCGCCATTTGAGCTCGATTACTCCCCAGAATTTTGTGCACGCTTTGCTCTTCTTCATTTTGATGTAGGTCGCCTTATTAACTTTTTATAAGTGTTTATTAGCAGTAGGATTTTTCTGTTTTTTTTATACTATTACTGTATATTTTTATGAGACCAAGGACGTAAGCAATGTGAACAGGATACGAGGTGAGAGGTCAGCCAAGAGACGGGTTAGTTGACTCTGTCAACACAGCAATGCTTAGCTTGGATGAATGCAACGTGAAGGGACAGACTGTAAATAAACACACACACACACACACACACACACACACTACTGTCAGTGAATAAACAAAAGAATGGACTGGGATTTCCCTGCTTGTCATTCATTGTATCGGTACAACAAAAGAAGAAAAATTCTATGTAAACCCCATGTGATCGTGTATAAGCTTCAACGCGTTTTGATAGCACTTGAAATATACTCCAGAGTGCTCTTGTATATTTTGTCTCAAAATTTGCAAAAAAGTCTCTTGTTCTAAATTAAATGTCTTTTAGAAGCAATATCAGAGCAAGAGGAATAAATTGACAAAACAATGATGAAGAGATAAATGCAGGCATCAAAAGTCTAAATGATGTAAGATGATGCAGTGGTCGGAGAAGTGGCAGATGCAGTTTAATATAGACAAATCCAAAGTTCTAAACACTGGACAAGAAAAAAACCCATGCCACATATAAACTAAATAATGTAGATAATATTACTGATTGCGAAAAGGATTGGGGAGTTCTGATTAGCAGTAATCTAAAACCAAGACAACAGTGCATAAGCGTTCGCAATAAAGCGAGCAGAATCCTTGGCTTCATATCATGAGTATAAATAATCGGAGTCCTCAGGTTCTTCAACTCTATATATCTTTGGTTAGGCCTCCTTTAGATTATGCTGCACAGTTCTGGTCACCGTATTACGGAATGGATATTAATGCACTGGAAAACGTACAAAGGAGGATGACAAAGTTGATCCCATGTATCAGAAATCTTTCCAATGAGGATAGACTGAGGGCCCTGAATCTGCACTCTCTAGAAAGGCGTAGAATTAGGGGGGATATGATTGAGGTGTATAAATGGAAAACAGGAATAAATTAAGGGAATGTAAATAGCGTGCTAAAAATATCTAGCCAAGACAGCACTCGAAGCAATGGTTTTAAGTTGGAAAAATTCGGATTTGGTAATAGTTGTGGATAAGTGGAACAAACTCCCGAGTACCGTCATAGAAGCTAAAACGTTGTGTAGTTCTAAAAATAGGTTGGATAAATATGAGTGGGTGTGGGTGGGTGTGAGTTGAACCTGACTAGCTTGTGCTAATAGATCTGAGGCCGTGCTCCTTCCTTAAGTCGATGTAACCTGACCTGACTAGGTGGCTCATTGGTTTAAGCCGGGAGAAGACTTGGACCTGCCTCGCATGGGCCAGTAGTGTTCCTTCTTTGTTATGTTCTTATATACCAAGACTACACTTGGTTTAAAAAAAACACGTAAGAAGACACTAGGACATTAGAAAACGGGACCTTGAACACTTCTAACATACAGATGTTGTTGTTGTATGTTCGCCGGTACATCCGGCTTCTTCTTGAGAGCTCTTCGCATCTCCAGCTCTTGTTTTCTTGAAGAAGAATGTATTTACATAACACAAGCCTTTACACGTATTCAGTTTCCATCTTTCTTCATCCGAGATTGCAGACTCAAGGCACAAGCTATCCTCAACAGACCGCCAACGGAACATCCTTCTATGCAGTTCACAGTGCTCCCATGTGGTGATGTTGCCACGAATACTCGCCGGGCACTTGCTAAGAGTAACATCAATGTTTCCACCATAAACACATCATCTATCAAAGACCTCACTACGAAACGCAGCCCCACACCTCTAACTTCCACAGAAGGTGTCTACACCATCCCCTGTGGATTCTGTCCCAAGAAATATGTAGGCGAAACAGGCAGAGATCTTGCGGTCCGCCTGACCGAGCATCGAAGTGCCTGTAACAGAGACGATTTAAGGTAAAACCTGTGTCCTCCACAGAGACTCCACGGGGCATTTGATGAACTGGGATGAGGCACAACTCGTTCTCACCGAACCACACCTTAGACGCCGACGGTGTCTAGAGGCCTCGCTAATCGCCGTTGCCCACACAATTTCTAAAACATTAGCATACATGATACTCAAGCAGGCAAAGCACCACCTACCCAGCAACACAGGAGTCACATGATCTCATCGTCTACCCGTCCTCATCCCAACATGGCATTCTTCAGGTCACCAGCGTCACTCACACCTCCCTCTCCGCCAATGCCGGGTCACCATTTGGAGAAGACCCGGGCCGGATGTACCGGCGAACATACAACAACAACAACTGTATGTTAGAAGTGTTCAAGGTCCCAGGACAAAACGTTTTCTAATAAATATGTCCTAGTGCCTGCTTACGCGTTGTTCTAAACCAACTTGTCGGTATTTATTACCAACGTTTATACCAAGACTACACTTATTAGGGAATTATCAACAGACCCACTGGCTGTCTTCAAGTGGGAACCTAATGAGTTCCTCAAGTGAGAACTTGATAAGTTCCTCAAATCACTTCTTGATCAGTCAGTTTGTAGGGCATACGATGGACAGCGTAGAGTTAGGACCAACAGCCTGGTTGATCAGGCCATCCATCTGGAGGCCTGGTCTGGGACCGGGCCACATGGGCTTTAGCATCTGAAATCGTTTTCACGTAATCTCCAGGTAAAAGTTCGTCACAATGTATATACATTGAGAGGTGTGTATCTCTAAGAGTTTGTACACTGAGAAGTATATACACTACATTTTAGTATGCTTCGACAGAAAACTTGGACAGACAAATAAAACGGGTAAAAAGACAAAGATCTTTTATTTTTTTTCAGTTCTTTGTGAATATACTTTTCTGTCTACTGTCTATGCTCTAAGAGATAGACGTTTCTCAGTGAATATATATGCTGGGAGTTTGATTTGATATCCATTTAAAGGATTAGAGTTCTCTACTGGCGGCATACACTTGACATAGAGCCTTAATGACCCTCGTACAGTCGATAGGTTTTAAGCCTATCAACCTGCCCATTATGTTGTATATTCTCTATCTTTTACTAATACGACGTAATATGCGCATGCATCTGATATTCACCATTTTTCAAAGAAAGTTTTAAAAAAAACTTTAAATCAAGAGAAAAACAAATAATTTATATATATTGGTAGAAAAACGTTGCTGGTAATATTATCGGGATGTAAAAAAAAAAAAAAGCATAATAATGACTTTTGAAGCGAAAAACTTCCACAGAAAAGTTCGTAATTAGATTCTATTCAACATGACTAATCGAGTCACGAGATAGTCAGGTCGACGAGGAGCGAAGAATTAGACAGAATTTCGCTGGGAAAGGATTCCTTATTACCAGGCACAGGAGACTGAACTTTTTCCATTGAATTGTTATTAATATTGCACATTTTGGCTTTGACTTTGACGCAGGAAAGCTTTTATTAATATATATATATATATATATATATATATATATATATATATATATATATATATATATAACAAGCGAAATATTCATTCACAAACACTAATCTCAGGTCGAAGAAGATTAGAACCTACCTTGGAACAAGGTACGCAGTGCTCTACCACCGTACCAGCTAACGTCTAGCGTTAGTTGGGCGCCAAGATATTGAACGAGTGTGGTACGGTGGTAGAGCACTGCGTACCTTGTTCCAAGGTTCGTAGGTTCAAATCTCCTTCGATCTGAGATTAGTGTTTATATATATATATATATATATATATATATATATATATATATATATATATATATATATATATATATATATATATATATATATGTCGTGCCGAATAGGCAAAACTTGCTATTTTCGCCTAAATAGCAACGCTCTTCTTGCCGAATAAGGCAAACGGAAATTTGTGTATGCAATAATTTTGCAAAAAATCATTCTGAACCTAACGAAAAAAATATATTTAAATGTGTTAGTTTATTAATAAATTACTGTAAACTTATCTAAAATATATTCAGTTGGATTAGGCTAAATTAAATTGCTTGTTATAATAAAGTTAGGTATGTTTTCTATAGTTCTTTTGGTACAAAATTAATTTTCACATTAACATAAATGAAAAAATATATCCTTAAACGTATAAGAGAATTTTAGAAAGGACTTAAAATTAAGTCTTTTTATCATTGTTTCCATGTTGGTTTCAATTCATGATTTAGTGTCCAGTTTTACATTACTGAAATGGCTTACTGCCCAGTGTTACATTACTGAAATGGCTTACTGTCCTGTGTTACATTACTGAAATGGCTTACTGCCCAGTGTTATATAACTGAAATGGCTTACTGCTCAGTGTTATATAACTGAAATGGCTTACTGATCAGTGTTACATAACTGAAATGGCTTACTGATCAGTGTTACATAACTGAAATGGCTTACTGCCCAGTGTTACATTACTGAAATGGCTTACTGCCCAGTGTTACTGAAATGGCTTACTGCCCAGTGCTACATTACTGAAATGGCTTACTGCTCAGTGTTACATTACTGAAATGGCTTACTGCTCAGTGTTACATTACTGAAATGGCTTACTGCCCAGTGCTACATTACTGAAATGGCTTGCTGCCCAGTGCTACATTACTGAAATGGCTTACTGCTCAGTGTTACATTACTGAAATGGCTTACTGCCCAGTGCTACATTACTGAAATGGCTTACTGCTCAGTGTTACATTACTGAAATGGCTTACTGCCCAGTGCTACATTACTGAAATGGCTTACTGCTCAGTGTTACATTACTGAAATGGCTTACTGTCCAGTGTTACATAACTGAAATGGCTTACTGTCCAGTGTTACATTACTGAAATGGCTTACTGTCCAGTGTTACATTACTGAAATGGCTTACTGTCCAGTGTTACATAACTGAAATGGCTTACTGTCCAGTGTTACATTACTGAAATGGCTTACTGCCAAGTGCTACATTACTGAAATGGCTTACTGCCCAGTGCTACATTACTGAAATGGCTTACTGCTCAGTGTTACATTACTGAAATGGCTTACTGCCCAGTGCTACATTACTGAAATGGCTTACTGCCCAGTGCTACATTACTGAAATGGCTTACTGCTCAGTGTTACATTACTGAAATGGCTTACTGTCCAGTGTTACATAACTGAAATGGCTTACTGTCCAGTGTTACATAACTGAAATGGCTTACTGTCCAGTGTTACATTACTGAAATGGCTTACTGCCCAGTGCTACATTACTGAAATGGCTTACTGTCCAGTGTTACATAACTGAAATGGCTTACTGTCCAGTGTTACATTACTGAAATGGCTTACTGCCCAGTGTTACATTACTGAAATGGCTTACTGTCCAGTGTTACATTACTGAAATGGCTTACTGCCAAGTGCTACATTACTGAAATGGCTTACTGTCCAGTGTTACATTACTGAAATGGCTTACTGTCCAGTGTTACATTACTGAAATGGCTTACTGTCCAGTGCTACATAACTGAAATGGCTTACTGTCCAGTGTTACATTACTGAAATGGCTTACTGCCCAGTGCTACATTACTGAAATGGCTTACTGTCCAGTGTTACATTACTGAAATGGCTTACTGTCCAGAGTTACATTACTGAAATGGCTTACTGCCCAGTGCTACATTACTGAAATGGCTTACTGTCCAGTGCTACATTACTGAAATGGCTCACTGTCCAGTGTTACATTACTGAAATGGCTTACTGTCCAGTGTTACATTACTGAAATGGCTTACTGCCAAGTGCTACATTACTGAAATGGCTTACTGTCCAGTGTTACATTACTGAAATGGCTTACTGTCCAGTGTTACATTACTGAAAGGGCTTACTGCCCAGTGCTACATTACTGAAATGGCTTACTGTCCAGAGTTACATTACTGAAATGGCTTACTGCCCAGTGCTACATTACTGAAATGGCTTACTGTCCAGTGTTACATTACTGAAATGGCTTACTGTCCAGTGTTACATTACTGAAATGGCTTACTGTCCAGTGTTACATTACTGAAATGGCTTACTGCCCAGTGTTACATTACTGAAATGGCTTACTGCCCAGTGTTACATTACTGAAATGGCTTACTGCCCAGTGCTACATTACTGAAATGGCTTACTGTCCAGAGTTACATTACTGAAATGGCTTACTGCCCAGTGCTACATTACTGAAATGGCTTACTGTCCAGTGTTACATTACTGAAATGGCTTACTGTCCAGTGTTACATTACTGAAATGGCTTACTGTCCAGTGTTACATTACTGAAATGGCTTACTGTCCAGTGTTACATTACTGAAATGGCTTACTGTCCAGTGTTACATTACTGAAATGGCTTACTGCCCAGTGTTACATTACTGAAATGGCTTACTGCCCAGTGCTACATTACTGAAATGGCTTACTGTCCAGTGTTACATTACTGAAATGGCTTACTGTCCAGTGTTACATTACTGAAATGGCTTACTGCCCAGTGTTACATTACTGAAATGGCTTACTGTCCAGTGTTACATTACTGAAATGGCTTACTGTCCAGTGTTACATTACTGAAATGGCTTACTGCCAAGTGCTGCATTACTGACCTGACTTGCTGCACTTATCGATGGACACAAAGGTAATTGGAGGTTGACATTATAGGTGCGTTTTATCAGTTTAGGTGAATAAGTCGTAGAGGTAATATACACAGAAAGTGGAACATATATCCGCTCTGTAGAAAAAAAGACGACTGCCTGATCACGGTTTTAGGGAAGGAAAATCCTGTGTCACAAACCTAGTGGAGTTTTATGACAAGGTAACAGAAGTAAAACACGAGAGAGAAGGGTGGATAGACTGCATTTTCTTGGACTGCAAGAAGGCGTTCGACACAGTTCCTCACAAGAGGTTAATGCAAAAACTAGAGGATCAGGCACACGTAACAGGAAAGGCACTGCAATGGATCAGAGAATATCTGACAAGGAGGCAACAACGAGTCATGGTACGTGACGAGGTGTCAGGGTGGGCACCTGTGACGAGTGGGGTTCCACAAGGGTCAGTCCTAGGACCTGTGCTGTTTTTGGTATATGTGAGTGACATAACGGAAGGGATAAACTCAGAAGTGTCCCTGTTTGTAGATGTGAAGTTAATGAGAAGAATTAAATCAGTCGAGGATCAGGCAGAACTACAAAGAGACCTGGACAGGCTACAAGCCTGGTCCAGTAACTGGCTCCTTGAATTTAACCCTGCCAAATGTAAAGTCATGAAGATCGGGGAAGGGCAAAGAAGACCGCAGACAGAGTATAGTCTAGGTGGCCAAAGACTGCAAACCTCACTCAAGGAAAAAGCTCATGGGGTGAGTATAAAACCGAGCACATCTCCTGAGGCACACATCAATCAGATAACTGCTGCAGCATACGGGCGTCTGGCAAACCTAAGAATAGCATCCCAATACCTCACTAAGGATTCGTTCAAAAGACTGTACACCATATACGTTAGGCCCATACTGGAGTATGCAGCACCAGTTTGGAACCCACACCTGGTCAAGCAGGTCAAGAAATTAGAGAAAGTGCAAAGGTTTGCAACAAGACTAGTCCCAGAGCTACGGGGATTGTCCTACGAAGGGAAATCGGCCTGACGACACTAGAGGACAGGAGGGTTAGGAGAGACATGATAACGACATATAAAATACTGCGAGGAATAGATAAGGTGGACAGAGACAAGATGTTCCAGAGAGGGGACACAGAAACAAGGGGTCACAATTGGAAGTTGAAGACTCCTATGAGTCAAAGGGATGTTAGGAAGTATTTCTTCAGTCATAGAGTTGTCAGGAAGTGGAATAGCCTAGAAAGTGACGTAGTGGAGGCAGGAACCATACATAGTTTTAAGACGAGGTTTGATAAAGCTCATGGAGCAGGGAGAGAGAGGACCTAGTAGCAATCAGTGAAGAGGCGGGACCAGGAGCTATGAATCGACCCCTGCAATCACAAATAGGTGAGTACAAATAGGTGAGTACACACACACACACACACCTGACAATATATATGCACTATTAATATATGTTCCCATATTTCGCACCAGGTGTTTCACCCCTGGTAACGTGTCAGTGTTGCAGTATTGTTTGATTTTTCAGCCTCTACATCCACGTTATTGTAAAATATTAGTTTGTACCGACAAGGTCGCTAGCGACCAATGGACCATGGCACCAGGCAGCAGCATGAGTGGTGGCAGAGCTACCAGAGTGATACTGGTGGTAGCGTTTAAACAACAACATTAACATTAACAACAATGGCAACAACAACAATAACAAGCAGTACCCAGCAAACGAGGTTAAGGAGGAAAAAACTTCACATCGAAACCACAAAGATAAGACAACATGGGTCTCAAGACACCTCGGAAGAAAGACCATTATCTGGTCTTCTGAGTTTTTACGAGTACTGTGGAAAACATTTTCATTCGCTCCGACCATGAACGACTTGCATGACGATCTCAGTTCCAAAGTTTTACATTCTTGATGTACGTCTTGAGAATGAATTATAAATGTCTTCTCTTGAGTTACTACCGTGTTTTGGTATTACAGACACACTTTTTTTTTACGTCTTCAACAGGAGCAATGCACGCAGCAAGGAACTTGCTTCCTAAAATACCAGTGTCAGATGCTCCTTTCCTCTGACCTCATCAGGAGTAGAAGATGCAGCTTAGCAGTTGGCTTTATTCAAGACCAATGTCAGGTCTCCTGTTCTCAACTCCCACATGTTCTTTCCTCCTATCATCCTCAACGAGGGCGAGGGAAGGATGGAAGGGAGAAACGGAAGGGAGTGAAGAAGAAAAATAGGAGGGAGGGAGCGGAAAAAAAATTGAATGGGGAGGAAGAAGAATGTAAAGTGGAGGAAAAGGGTAAAATAACAGGTAGAGGAGAACACATTAATATCAGGTAAAAAAAAATAATGTCAAGATATCTTGAAATATGACATAGATTATTATGCTGTTTATCTCTATATTCCTCAGTAAGTAGACAATCAAGAACAAAGTGTTCAAGAAAGTGGCATTATGGACACTTTCTTGAACATTTTGTCCTTAATTCTCTACTTATTGAAGAATAATCTCTGTGATATGACAAGTTATCTTATTAACAATGATCACGAAAAAGAAAACATTCGAACAAAATCGTAAGGAAACGCAGAAATACAAAACAAAACAAAAGGGAAGAAGATGGGTTCAGAAGATGGGTTCAGAAGATGGGTTCAGAAGATGGGTTCAGAAGATGGGTTCAGAAGATGGGTTCAGAAGATGGGTTCAGAAGATGGGTTCAGAAGATGGGTTCAGAAGATGGGTTCAGAAGATGGGTTCAGAAGATGGGTTCAGAAGATGGGTTCAGAAGATGGGTTCAGAAGATGGGTTCAGAAGATGGATTCAGAAGATGGGTTCAGAAGATGGGTTTAGATCATTGTTTTAGATTATACACGTGATCTAAACCCGTGATTGGCAAGAAGACAACAGGTTGAATAGCTCTTATCGCTACAGGATTGCTGAAGCGGTGTCCGCCGGCTTATCTTTTAACGAAGAGGCCATTTGGGCAGGAAACACGGAGATAACCACTCACTTCCCATGGATCGTCATTGCACCTCCATTTCACAGTAATTGTGGCCATTACCTCCGGAATTACAGGGACAAATAGTACTGCGAGGGAGAAGGGTTGGCCATGCTGGCAACATTGCTGGCCCTGCTGGCAACACTGTTGGCACGCCTGGAAATAGTGTTGGCATTTCTGGCAACACTGCTGCTGCTAGTGATGGCAATCCTGACAACGCTGCTGCTGCTAATGTTGGTATTCCTTACATCCCTACTTCTGCTAGTTTTGGCAATCCTGGCAACGCTGCTGCTGCTAGTGTTGGCAGTCCTGGCAACTCTACTGCTGCTAGTGTTGGCAGTCCTGGCAACGCTGCTGCTCCTGCTGCTAGTGTTGGCAGTATTGGCAACGCTGCTGCTGCTGCTGCTAGTGTTGGCAGTCCTGGTAACGCTGCTACTGCTAGTTTTTGCAATCCTGGCAACGCTGCTGCTGCTTCTAGTGTTGGCACTCTTGGCAACGCTACTGCTGCTAGTTTTGGCAATCTTGGCAACGCTGCTGATGCTAGTGTTGGCAGTCCTGGCATCGCTGCTGCTCCTAGTGTTGGCAATCCAAGCAATGTTGCTGGTGTTGGTATTCCTTACAACGCTGCTGCTGCTGCTGCTGCTTGTGTTGGCACTCCTGACAACGCTGCTGGTGTTGGCACCTCTGATAAATCAGTCTCAGGAAATATAAACAAACTCTTCACTCACCTCTGACGTTACAGTAGAACTGCATTATGTCTATACAATAATGCCAATAATGTCATTGTTAGGAAATCAGAAAGAAAATCGTGCCAACATTGCAAATTATTCTTTTATGCAAGACAGTACTGGAGATTCATTCAAGGTTTACGGACCAAAAAAAAAAAAAGGGAGGGGGGGAGGAAAAATTAATCAGTAAGTCAGCGATTTCCAAAATTTGGTTTGTCTCCCACTTGACTAGGTGGTCTAAAGGACACAGTCTGACTTTCAAAAACTTATCTTGTGTCATCTGAACCTGATATCACTGGCTGCAAAGTGTTTGCTCTCTAGAATTATTCATATTTTGACGTGTATTTCTGTTTATTATTTATATTTCTGTTTATTATTTATATTTACTAGTGGAGGGAAGTCGTAGCATTTTCTGAGATTCGTTGGTTTCTCTCTCTGAGGGCAGTGTTAATACAGTGTTCATTCTCCTTTACGTGCATATCTTCACAGGAGTTGAAATATCTTTCATTTGAAGTTGACGCCTGGGGTAGCCTCTC
This sequence comes from Cherax destructor, assembly GCA_009830355.1. NCBI lineage: Eukaryota > Metazoa > Arthropoda > Malacostraca > Decapoda > Parastacidae > Cherax > Cherax destructor. The sequence continues at coordinate 60,798 of WNWK01005879.1, forward strand.
AAACTTGTATAATCTCAAGATCCCTTTCAATTTTCTTCCCTGTCTTTCCTGTCAGTCTTCCACACTTCTCAATTTTCTACCCTCTCAGTCTTCTACATTTTCAATTTGTTTTTTTACCGTCCCTGTCTTCAACCCTCTTTTTTTAAGTCGTTCTTGAAGCCTCTCATTCTTCAGCCCTCTCATTCTTCAACCCTCTCATTCTTCAACCCTCTCATTCTTCAACCCTCTCATTCTTCAACCCTCACATTCTTCAACCCTCACATTCTTCAACCCTCACATTCTTCAACCCTCACATTCTTCAACCCTCTCATTCTTCAACCCTCTCAAACTTCTTTTATCTCAATCTACTGTTCTCTCAGTCTTCCATCTTCCATCTGCATTCTCAATCTCTTTCAATCACAATCATCAACCATCTTACTAGTCTATCCTCTCAATCATCTTCCCCCTCCATCATCTTTCCCCAACGCTTCATACATAATTCTGGTGTCGAGTACACTAATTTCACTCACCTCTCTGACTGATGTTATACCTTTGCTCCTTTCTTTTATGTTTTTATTTTCTATTGTTCGTGGCTTTTATTTACTGTATGTTAAATTATTATTATTATTATTATTATTATTATTATTATTATTATTATTTAGTAGTAGTATTGCTATTAACATTACAAGTTTACTTATACTACTACGATCACTCCTACTACTACTTTGCTGCTACTATTACTACTACTACTATATTACTACTATTACAAATACAAATTATTATTATTTTTTTATATTATTACATTATACCCTAATAAATGTTATCTTGAATTAAATTCGTATTATCAGTTATGTTATCATAATTTGGCTACTTCACTCTCCTGGTTCATCCAACACAGCCCAGTTATCTTCTCACTGTTGAATCCTGGCTACATCCAATAACGAAGTGCGGGTTAAAACGAAATAGTTATCTCAGCGTTTCCGGCCTTAACGACCTGCCTTAATTACCCGTTCATTAATAGGGGAACTGTCAGTACTGCGAAATACGAGGCTTTAAGTTTACTGGGTGTAGTGTGTTGTGTGTGTGTGTGTGTGTGTGTGTGTGTGTGTGTGTGTGTGTGTGTGCCGCTAACAACGGACTAAGAAATGTGAAATTCTGTTTCACGCTCATGTTAGACTTACACGAGAGAGCACACGAGTTAAAGCTGAATGTGAAGAACTCTGTGTCGGCATTTTTCTTGACTGTCATAAAGCATTTAATACTGTACCGCTGTAAAGGCTTGTCCAAAAATCGGAGAAAGAATAACAAAACTGAGCCGGTGAGTTCCTCAGAAAAAGAATATAGTCATAGTTTAGAAAGAAGAATCGGAATAACAGTAAGTGACAAACGAAGTCTTACTATCCTAAGTATAGACTAAAAAGTCGTTCTTGTGTACATGGAAGATACGCCCGACGAGGTTGAATTTTGCGTAGCCTTATTTACATATTTACATACAAATCCCTAAAATTTTACTTGTTTAAAAAAATACTGTAAGTAAAAGATTTATGAAATGTCGTCGGTTTAAACACATTACCTTGATATGTGTCGATCTCTCACACTAGGTAAGAGTTACGAGTGGTTATAGAATTGACAATATCACCGGAGAGGGAGCATCAACAGAATTTCAGTGGCATGTGCCTTCTGAAACCTTAACAAAGATTCTCTTTAGGGACCAATAGGCATCAAATTCCGGCCATTTGCATCACAGGATGGCACCCACACATTATCAAGCACTCGCGTATGTAATAAAATGTCCTGAGGTTTGCATCGAGAGTAATCCCAAACCCGAGAGTACTGAACTAAGAAAAGAGACTAACAAAATTGCACTACATCTATGAAAACATGAAAAGCAGCTGGGATTTGATCACGACGTACGAATTATTCAGTGATCTTGACTAGATGCATAGAAAAGAGGAGAATTTGGGACGAGGGAACATAACTTAATCCAAGACGAAAATATCCCACAGAGATGATTAGGACAAATTTAGTATCAGGATGGCTAAGCAATGGATGAGGAATTAACGGAGCTGTGAGTATGTCTTAGCTAGGAGCTAAGAAACTCACACAACCACGGCAAACACTACTACTAGAGTACGACTGATTACACTGAATGAGAATGGATACGTACTGCATGTGGGACCACTCAAGTAACGAAGATCTACAGTACGTGGCAGGAGACAGGAGAAATACTGGACTGTTGGATAGCAGCAACTGCAGTGCCAATATTCAAGGGAAGAGGCAGGGAGCTCCAGACCAGTATCCCTGACAGGAATATTCAATAACGTGTTGGAGGAGATTCTTAGAGAACGGAAGGGCAGACTACCTGGAGAGCATCGGCTCTACACGGGCCATAACAAACACGAGTTTAGAGTAGGATAATCAGGCCTCACTACACTAATAGCCAATGATATGATAAAAGGAAGTGAGGCTGGAAAAGGAAGTGTTTGTAGAATGCATGTTCTTGAAGCTCTTTGAAGAGGTGGGTATCTTGATGCTCTTAGAGACCTCTTGATCTAAAGAAATGCAACTATTTTTCCCTTTCTTGGATCAAACCTGATAACCCCTCTTCTCACCAGAAGATGCTTAGGTCTTCCTGTGATGATAACAACAACAACAATAATAATCTATGACTGTTGGTAAGCCATCAGAACGATAATTCACGAGTTACTAATATTCATATCACCCAGTCATCCATCCAATTACATGCAGGAGCAAATAGTGCTTAACCTAACTAAATGATCCATTTGATGGATACATGAAGTCTAAAGTATATACACATACACACACACACCACACAGCAAAGCACACGACACGGTAAAATTCTGAAAGGCAAACCTTCGTCCACTACACCACCCAGCACAAAACTCTAACAGGTATCCCTGCATCCACTATGGCACCCAGCACAAAATACATCGAGGAAAAAAAAACATATGATAATAACAGAGGCACACGTCCATTACGATGGTGGGGAAACAGTATCATGTTTGCCATTACTGCCACTCACACAGTGAGAGTCGATACCTGATCTGTTCCAGCCCAAGTGGAGCTGTCGCTCTCGCTCTTGCTCTCTCTGTCGCACTTTCGCTCTCTTGCTCTTGCTCTCTCGCTCTTGCTCTCTCGTTCTCTCGCTCTGCCGCTCTTGCTCGCTCTATTGCTGTCTTTCATGGGTTAGACAGTGAGTCTCGGAGCAGTGAGGAGTTCGTAGAGGATTCCTCCAGACTGAAGGGATACAGATAATCATGAATTAACTCTTCATGAAGTCTAAAGCTTAAAGTTTATTATAGATTTGGACGCTGGTGCTCGAAGAAAGAGGAGTTATGTCGTATATTTTGAGTAATATATTCTGTGATTGTCATCCTGGGTGTGTAGAAGTGACAGATCGCTATAGTTACGAAAAAAAAAATAGATGTGTAAAACGCTAAACCCGTGCAGGATATTTCGATTTGTACATAAAAATAATATAAGAAAGGCATTTACACTCAGATTCAGGAGTCTTGCTAAGATCCATCACACTCAAGCTGTATTCCTGAGTGAGCGAACAAGTTTTGTGACGAGACATAAATCTGGAACACATATGGATCAGTTCCCTCGAGTGTCTCAGTTGTCCCGAGTTCGTCCTGGTGAAGAATAGTCGCTCACACATGAATAAGATCACCAACTTCTGGGAATTCTGTCGCGTGGTCTTTCAGGCTCGACAATTTATCTCTGCGTCCTGCGATGAATAAGCATTCCATGATGTAAGATGAATGGGGGCGAGGACATGCCAAGTTTGGCAGCCAGTACAGACATGTGAGCAAAGTTTCAAGTCACTTCTTCCCGGATGTCACTTCTTGCGCGACTTTGCTAGAAGCTCTTGACAATTCCGTCTCCTCCTGTTGTCTCACCAACATATCAGACATGGCGGAGACGGGATATTTTTCCATCCCTTAGCATTACTTCGTCTCCTGAAAGTAAAGAGAATTGCAACTAATTCTGCGGAAGCCATGCAACATTTAGCTCACATACAATGATTCCTTTAAATTATCGACAACATTGATGAAAAGTGACAAACCACTTCGACAAAAAAATTAAGAGCAGAAAAAGATTTGTATTTTTAGGCCACAGTTGGAGGACTTCTTAGCATATTTCTTTTACACATAATCTATATAATGAAGACGGCGCTGACTCTCATAATTTATTGCTTTTGGTAAATTTAAGAATCGCAACAGTAAAACATCAATATAAGGTCAATAAAATAATTAATAAATAGCAATTTATTTTATATGAAGCATTAAACTCAAATCAATCATCCATCCTTGTCTAATCTAAATTTCATCAGACAATGACATACTTTAATTTGTGCTAGTATAATAACTAGGTATTTTATAAATTATCATACATGCTGCCGCTTATTCCCCAATATACGATACATTTTACAAGCCACCACACGTTCAACTACCATGCTGCCATACTGGTCAAGGACGTAACACCATATTCGCACACAAGCAACTAAACAGTTTGTCGTTCTTTGATGCAGAAAAACGACAAGTTGATAAATTAGACACGTGTGCAATACTTGGGTATCTTTATTATAGAAACGTTTTGCCAGACGGTGGCTTCACCAGTATAATACAACTGCTGAGGGACTGATTACTTCAAACTCCTCCTGATCGTTACCATTCTTCTTTGTGTAAGACTGATTACCTACAGTCATCCACAACACTCAGAACTCACCATGTGAAGGTGTCTACTCCTCGAGTTGCAGATATTTATATACAACTGGTGGCTTATCACTTGCAGTTGTATACAACATTTCAAGTTTTATTGGTCTGGGGAAATGGAGCATTTAAACTTCATATTGACAGGTGTTTGGATGGGTCGGAGGGGGAATTATGCAGTAGCAGTCGAAGCCACGATCCACGCTCAGAGATGAGCTTCTCCTTTCAGTTTCTTCTTTTAAATAAATATCGCTTATTATTTCTCTCTGGAATAATATTAGTTTATTCCTTTAGATCTAGGCATGTTTTACAGAGTAGATGAGAATGTTGGTCGTTGCAGCTGTACGACCCATTGTACAAAATGTAAATACATGTTAGACCTCATAAAGTTGGACTGTAAAAATAAAATACAGAATACACAGACTACAATGTAGCAATACACTGAACCATGATTATGGTCTGTTTACGTAAAAAAAAAAAAGTTCCCATTGAACTGGAAGAATATTTTACATTTAAACAATTGTTAAAAGAAATATGATTGAGCTGAGTTCTATAAATGCTATTGGTGATTGTAATTTAAGCATCGGTCATGAATTGCACGAGATAAATGTTGTTGTCAATAAAACCTTTAGCCTAGACTTGTCAGGACTCAGGTCTGCTGGACTACTGTTGGTATTATGTAGTATTGCTTATGAAGGTATACGTTAAGTTGGACTTTACTGCGTTTACTGAGGATTTACGAACAAAACTGTTTCATAACTACTGTTGGTACTAGATTAAGACCTTTATTTCCCTCGTAAACGAATATATCTTTTCCGTGCTCCTCTCTCTCTCTCTCTCTCTCTCTCTCTCTCTCTCTCTCTCTCTCGGGTGTGTGTGTGTATGGAGAGAGAGAGAGGTGAAAGAGAGAGCCATACACACACACACACACACACACACACACACACACACACACACACGAAGGGAGAGAGACCCAGTAGCGACCAGTGAAGAGGCGGGGCCAGGAGCTATGACTCGACCCCTGCAACCACAACTAGGTGAATACGCGCATGCACGCACGCACGCTAGCAACTGTTAATGAATAAACGGCAGAATGGAGGGAGAGACTAGCAGAGCAGCTGGCCCGACGCTGCTGCCACTCAGAAAGAAAGCTTACAAGGAGTGATTTCAAGAAAAGCCTTCCTCTGACAGAAGAAATATTTGTGAGCTCATCCTATTGTAAGTTTAGGTGCTGAGTGGTAACATATTTTAGCCTGCGACATGTAAGAAAAACGGCTCGAGTCCCCGTCTGTTCTTCTGCATATTCATTGACAGTCGTCTGCTACAACTTAACTTTATATATATATATAATATATATATATATATATATATATATATATATATAATGTATGTGTGTGTGATTTAGAAGTATACCATTTCCAAATGGTATCTTCCAAATCATAGTCTTGCGCCTCTCTCTGTATTTCCCCTAGTCATCACTCTTCCATTCCATATCTCATTCCAGCACTCACTCTCCCAGTCCATATCTCCATCCACCTGCTTTCTCTCTCTGTCTATCTACATATATCTCCTTCCAGCTCTCATCCTCCCAGCACTTACCTCCTCCTACCCTTCTCCCTTTGATGTCCTCCACCTTCCCCACTTTTCTCACTCCAGCCTTTCCTGATATATATATATTCTCCCTTTAATAAATATTTATATTAGGACCAGAGGCAGACCAGACGCTGTTGAAAACGTTTTTCCTCTTGCTCGGCCGCACTTGCAAGGGACAGTTTTTTTACCTCCGCAGTTAAAAAATCAAACATTTTTGAGGGAATGAGATCAAACTGGCCTCGAGGATCGCCTCTGTAAACAAACTTCCTCGCGGGAAACTCCAGAACTTCAGAGATAGCCTTTGGTGCCGCCGGAGACATATTGGGTCAGCTCTGGGAGGGAGGGTGAAGGATAGCGGAGGGGTGATAGGAAAATGGTAGGGGATGGGGTGGTGATGGGAGGGGAGTGGAAGAGGGAGGCGGAAAGGAAGGAAAAGATAGAGAACTGGTTACGTCACAGAAAGAGCTCACTGTCGACTCTTACGTCACAGAAAGAGCTCACGGTCGATTCTTACATGACTTAAACCGATAAAGATTAGATTCATACTGACTCGTGGCTTAATAATGGTCCAGAACGGACCACTCGTGGCACGACGAGTGGTCTAGGACAGACCACGGACCACTCGTGGCACGACGAGTGGTCTAGGACAGACCACGGACCACTCGTGGCACGACGAGTGGTCTAGGACAGACCACGGACCACTCGTGGCACGACGAGTGGTCTAGGACAGACCATTCGTGACCTAACAATGTACCAGGAGGGAGTGATAAGCTGAAATGCTTGCCACATCGTACCTCTGCTTAACTAATTACAAATTTATGTAAACATTAGCACTAATAGGAAATTTGCAAAATATAATTGTGTTACATTTTGCTACACGAGACTAATTATAAAAGTTAATAAGTCGCTCAATGAATTATAGGCTTTTTTAACGTGACCTCAAAGTCCGATGGGGTAATTTTCCACCTGAATGACAAACGTCACTATTAACACGTTGAGTCTCACTCACCTGACGTCTCTCTTTTACTCGCCTCTTGCAAATTTTATACACAAAATATTTTCATTAATACAAGCCCTTCAAGGGATCAAGAAATTGCAGCGTTCCTCCCTATCCTTGGAGCAGAACTGACTGCCTTCCATTACGCTGTGTGGCCTCTGCATACGCACTTACTCATTCACTCATTTACTCACTCAAAAAAATACACACACGCACCAAAAACATTTTCATAAAAAAGTTGTATGACACCTTTGGTCACACCCCACGAACATAACATTAATATTAATAATTATTAGTATTATTATTAGCGATAATAACAATCACCTAACACCATTAACATAACCTGCATCATGTGTACAGTTACCTAAAATAATATACATGCAAATCGGAGTCGATTAATACTTTCTCTTCAAAAATTAGTTATAATTTTTTTTGCAAGTGTTTTTTCCCCCAAATAATAATTCGCATGATAGCTAATAAACTGAGCATGATTTTTAATACTGTCAGTTAATAAAATTCACTCACTTAATGTACATAATTTGCATAAGGATGTTGTGACGTTGTTTGTGAGGATGTTGCGAATATGGTATGCTCTGTACATCACTGTATACACCTGGAATGTACGTCATATATGCAGCTATACTGAATCACATGCACATTTACAATATACTCTACATAATCAAAAATACATTTTAGCATACTCACCTGAAATTTATGCTATACATGCAGCTATACATTAAAACATATACATACACCACATATATACACCACATATATACACTATATCAGCTGCTTTGCCTAATAACAAAAACACTAGATATGCATATATGCAGATATAGTTCATATAGCATATACACCAGATGTATACACTTTATCGACAGCTATATATAGCTTTATTTGTAATATACACCAAACCTGAAACCATGAAGAACTATACATCTGATACACCTTACAGACAATGGCATACAGAAACTGTAAAATACTAACATCGTATTAATCCATCCGCAAAATCGCCTTATGCAGTGACGACAGAAGGGTCAGTATTCGATGGCAGCGAGAACAACAGCAAATACAACAGCTAATAACTAACATAATTAAACAAAACACATGCTAACAACAGCAGTGTAAAAAAAATATTAACAAAATTATAAGAATAACACTGCTTCTAACAGCATCAATAATACCAGTAACATTAGTAACAACAGCAATAACAATAGCAACCGACTAACAATAAGAACAAACCACTTACAACAGTAAACAACTGACTAACAACAACGCTAACATTCGACTAACAACAATAAAGAACTGACAGTAATAATAACAATCGACTAACAGTAACAACAATCGAATAACATCAATAACAACAATAATAACACCCGACTAACAAAAGCAAAAAATATCGACAAACACTGGAAACAACACTCAACACACACACACACTGTCTTCACGAACCAGCTGCAGCAGCACTAAAAATACAGCGGAAACCAGCTGCAGCAGCACTAAGAACTCAGCACACACCAGCTGAACAAGACACGTTGTACAAACACTCACATTTCTGACTCACGAAACCATAATGACACGATTACAAACAAACCATAAAACGGGCGGGGATAGAATCCGCGGTCAGAGAGTCATAAATATATCTACTTGGATGAATCTTATTGTAGCCAGCTGTGACACACCAAGACTAGTTGTTATTGTTCGTTAAAGCTTTTATTTTCACTGCTCAGCAGTGCTAGATAGAGCTGTGTGGTCCGCAGGGTAACGAATGCAAATAACCCGCACTTAGGAGAGAGGAGCTTCTCTCCTTTCTGTTAGTGTGACTTTATAAATGGTCCAAGTCGGACCGAAACGTCGTCGTAAGCTCCTCTCTTCTAAATGCGGGTTATTTGTGTGTGGTTCCAGTCACGGTATTGTGCCTTTTGTTATTTAAGGAACATATGAAATCCCCAGGGCAAGCAACTTATAGGAGTCCCAGGGCAAGCAACTTATAGGAGTCCCAGGGCAAGCAACTTATAGGAGTCCCAGGGCAAGCAACTCATAGGAGTCCCAGGGCAAGCAACTTATAGGAGTCCCAGGGCAAGCAACTTACAGGAGTCCCAGGGCAAGCAACTTACAGGAGTCCCAGGGCAAGCAACTTACAGGAGTCCCAGGGCAAGCAACTTACAGGAGTCCCAGGGCAAGCAACTTACAGGAGTCCCAGGGCAAGCAACTTACAGGAGTCCCAGGGCAAGCAACTTACAGGAGTCCCAGGGCAAGCAACTTACAGGAGTCCCAGGGCAAGCAACTTACAGGAGTCCCAGGGCAAGCAACTTACAGGAGTCCCAGGGCAAGCAACTTACAGGAGTCCCAGGGCAAGCAACTTACAGGAGTCCCAGGGCAAGCAACTTACAGGAGTCCCAGGGCAAGCAACTTACAGGAGTCCCAGGGCAAGCAACTTACAGGAGTCCCAGGGCAAGCAACTTACAGGAGTCCCAGGGCAAGCAACTTACAGGAGTCCCAGGGCAAGCAACTTACAGGAGTCCCAGGGCAGGACATACTGGCGTATTGCTGAACGAGTCTGTCATAGCTGCAATTAATTTCCCTACACATTACATTAACTTATCTCAAAAGCGTCACATTTTTGTGTCCAGAATATATACAACCGTTTTGGAAAAGGAGGGTCCCTGTCAGGTGAAGGCCCATGCGTATGGAGACCCCTTTAATGTGGTTGTTCTTTTCATTTCGGACCCCTTTCATGTAGGGGCACCCTTTCATGTAGGGGCACCCTTTCATGTAGGGGCACCCTTTCATGTAGGGGCACCCTTTCATGTAGGGGCACCTTCATGTAGGGCACCCATTAGCCCTTCATGTAGGGGCACCCTCTGTCATGTAGGGGCACCCTTTCATGTAGGGGCACCCTTTCATGTAGGGGCACCCTTTCATGTAGGGGCACCCTTTCATGTAGGGGCACCCTTTCATGTAGGGCACCCTTTCATGTAGGGCACCCTTTCATGTAGGGGCACCCTTTCATGTAGGGGCACCCTTTCATGTAGGGGCACCCTTTCATGTAGGGGCACCCTTTCATGTAGGGGCACCCTTTCATGTAGGGGCACCCTTTCATGTAGGGGCACCCTTTCATGTAGGGGCACCCTTTCATGTAGGGGCACCCTTTCATGTAGGGGCACCCTTTCATGTAGGCCCATGGCACCCTTTCATGTAGGGGCACCCTTTCATGTAGGGGCACCCTTTCATGTAGGGGCACCCTTTCATGTAGGGCACCCTTTCTGTAGGGCACCCTTTCATGTAGGGGCACCCTTTCATGTAGGGGCACCCTTTCATGTAGGGGCACCCTTTCATGTAGGGGCACCCTTTCATGTAGGGGCACCCTTTCATGTAGGGGCACCCTTTCATGTAGGCACTTTCATGTAGGGGCACCCTTTCATGTAGGGGCACCCTTCATGTAGGGCACCCTTCATGTAGGGGCACCCTTTCATGTAGGGGCACCCTTTCATGTAGGGGCACCCTTTCATGTAGGGGCACCCTTTCATGTAGGGGCACCCTTTCATGTAGGGGCACCCTTTCATGTAGGGGCACCCTTTCATGTAGGGGCACCCTTTCATGTAGGGGCACCCTTTCATGTAGGGGCACCCTTTCATGTAGGGGCACCCTTTCATGTAGGGCACCCTTTCATGTAGGGGCACCCTTTCATGTAGGGGCACCCTTTCATGTAGGGGCACCTGGCCCTTTCATGTAGGGGCACCCTTTCATGTAGGGGCACCCTTTCATGTAGGGGCACCCTTTCATGTAGGGGCACCCTTTCATGTAGGGGCACCCTTTCATGTAGGGGCACCCTTTCATGTAGGGGCACCCTTTCATGTAGGGGCACCCTTTCATGTAGGGGCACCCTTTCATGTAGGGGCACCCTTTCATGTAGGGGCACCCTTTCGAGTAGGATTCTCGGGTTAGTCCTTAATATCCTTGCTTGCTGCTGAATTATTTGTAATGCTTGTTGTCTGGGCCATTTGCTGTTAACTTCTTTGTGTGTGTGTGTGTGCGTGTGTGTGTGCGTGTGTGTGTGTGTATGCGCGTGTGCGCGCGTGCGTGCGTGCGTGCGTGTGAGCTCTCACCTGTATGTACTAACCTATTTAAGGCTGAAGCGGTCAAGGTGGAGCTTCGTGCCCAGCCTGACAACTTTGCGCTTGCTTCATACAGTCTTGTGCCCTGTCATAGTTACTTTTAAAACTATGTATGGAATCTGCCTCCACTAATATTTCGTCGAGGTTATTCCACTTCCCATCCATTCTGTCGCTGAAGAAATACTTCCTTATATCCCCGTGATTCACCTGTCATTAACTTTCAGTTATGCTTCTTCCCCTCTTCCCCTCCCCCGAATACCTGTTTCCTACCTCATAAATAGACTGTCTATTGTCTGAATATTTTGTATGTCACCATATCTTCCCTGGTCTATCTGTCCTCCAGGGTCATTAGATTCAATTCCTTTAGCCTTTCCTCGTAGCTTATGCTTTTTAAATTTGGAACTAGTTTCGCTGCATACGTGGGTCCCATAGTGGTGCTGCGTACTCAGAGATGGGCCTGACATATGTTGTATGAAGCACCCGGAGTGAAAACTACTCTCAGATTTGTCAGGTTAGCATTGGCTGTAGAGGTTATACGGTTGATGCGAGCCACTGGTGATATGGTTGGCACTATGCTTACTCCCAGGTCCTTCTCTTTGAATGTGCTCTGCAGCCTCTCCCTCTCCCTCGAATCTATACTCTATTTCCAGTCTTCTGGACTCTTCAACAATCTTTATAAATTTACATTTACTGGAGTCGATTTCAAGCAACTACTAATCTGATCAATCCTGAAGTTTGTCCTAATATTTTTGCAAGCGTTTTCCCGTCCACATCTGATGTATTTTTCTCATTACTTTTACATCACCAGCGAATTGATTCACGTAGCTCAACTGCATCCGGTACATCGTTCACATAAACCGGAAAAAAGAGAGTAGATAAGTATGGTGCCAATCATCACGAATACAACGGTTGTCAGCTATTCAGAACTGTGCTCAAACTGATTTATTTTATGGGTAATCCGGCAACTGTGTTATATGCATATTGAAAAAATATGCGAGTAATTCGACAAATTAAAACTGAAAACTCATTTCCTGTTTCATCAGACACACCCACATAGACACAGACACGCCCCCCACACATGCACACGCACGCACGCGCGCGCGCACACACAGCGAAGAGACGAGGCCAGGAGCTAAGAATCGACCCCTGCAACCACAAATAGGTGAGTACACACATGTACACACATGTAGGTTGGTAGACAGCAACCGCCCAGGGAGGTACTACCGTCCTGCCAAGTGAGTGTAAAACAAAAGCCTGTAATTGTTTTACATGATGGTAGGATTGCTGGTGTCTTTTTTTCTGTCTCATAAACATGCAAGATTTCAGGTACATCTTACTACTACTACTTACACTTAGGTCACACTACACATTCATGTACAAGCATATATATATACACCCCTCTGGGTTTTCTTCTATTTTCTTACTAGTTCTTGTTCTTATTTCCTCTTATCTCCATGGGGAAGTGGAGCAGAATTCTTCTTCCGTGAGCCATGCGTGTCGTAGGAGGCGACTGAAATGCCGGGAGCAGGGGACTAGTAACCCCTTCTCCTGTATATGTTACTAGATGTGAAAGGAGAAACTTTCGTTTTTTCTTTTGGGCCACCCTGCCTCGGTGGGAAACGGCCGACATGTTGAAAGAAAAGAAAGATATATATATATATATATATATATATATATATATATATATATATATATATATATATATATATATATATATATATATATATATATCCAAAACTATTATCTAGAGGGCTGAGGAGAGGTTGTTTAGGTGGTTCGGACATGTTGAAAGGATGGAACAAAATAGAATGACTTCGAGAGTGTATAAATCCGTAGCGGAGGGAAGGCGGGGTAGGGGTCAGCCTAGGAAAGGTTGGAGGGGTAAAGGAGGTTTTGTGTGCGAGGATCTTGACTTCCAGCAAGCATACGTGAGCGTATTTCATAGGAGTGAATGGAGACAAATGGTTTTTTAGGACTTGACGTGCAGTTGGAATGTAAGCAAGGTAACATTTATGAAGGGATTCAGGGAAACCGGCAGGCCTGACTTGAGTCCTGGAGGTGGGAAGTACAGTGTCTGCACTCTGAAGGAGGGGTGTTAATGTTGCAGTTTTATAACTGTAGTGTAAGCATGCCTCTGGCAAGACAGTGTTGGAGTGAATGATTATGAAAGTTTTTCTTTTTCGGCCGACGTGTTAATAAATATAATATATATACATATATATATATATATATATATATATATATATATATATATATATATATATATATATATATATATATATATATATATATATATTATATGTGTGTGTGTGTGTGCACGCATATTCATTATAAGTTGGTGGAGGTATTTTATTCGTCAGAAAACAGGACAAGTGCTCTCTGAAACGAGTTCAAATGAGTCACTCGCTAGCTGCAACTTCTCGTACCATGATCGAGGCATTCCACTGGCTAACCAATTCATCACATATTTTTTTTGAAGATCACTTCTTATGATTTATTATTGTTAAGCACAAAAACGAAGTGTACTAGTAACATTCTCAGGTAGCTTCAAAAGCTGTCTTTAACGCTATAAACGAAACAAAAATCACTTACGTTGTGAAGGGTCATCTACTGCCTCTTTCGTATCAGTATTCACCGCTTAAGTAGACGCTATCCAGCATTATTCGCCTTAGGAGTACGCTTAGAGTGGGCTGAAATTCCAAGTGTGTCCTGGAAGTGGCGTCTCGCATTAAGGAATTCCAGCGCGGCTTTCATTAGTGATAATTGAATTAAACTCTTCCTTGGCCCGCACACGGGGAAACAAATCCAAATGGAAATTCTTCTCACGTCTTCATTATCTACGAGTCTCTTCAGGGTTCCAGCTCTCAACGTGACTATTCTTTTAGAGTTTCCCTTCAGAACATGAACGGGAATGATGGTCCGTTAAGATCAAGAATGTCTCTGTAAATAGAGAAAAACTTACAAATGGACAAATAAAGATGATAATTAATAATATGAATAAATGGAGAGCCTCACTCATTCAGTGCGATCTTTAGTCTCTGTCCCTCGTGTTTATGTTCATTTCCAATCTTCTTGCTCCCTTCCCTAATCTTCATAACCTTGCATTCGCTGGAGGTCTGTTGTAGATTCGCCGTTATAATCGCCCGGCCCGGGCTTTTTCCAAGAGGTGGCCCGGCTTTGGCTCCCTATCGTGGGAGTGCCTCAGACCAATGTCTGCCACGGGAGGAGGTACAAGTACCTCCTCGTCTTCTGGGACCAGATTTTCCCAGGCCTAGCCCCATTCCCCGCCCCCAAGGCGCTCGGAGGGAGAAGCTAGGCACCTTGGGCTGCCACAAACCCCGCCCACACTGGGCTCGAAGGGTGTGGCAGCTGCATAGCAGCAGACGATGTTAGGAGGTGCAAAGGCAGCAAGCACTACAGGATCCTTTTGGAGCCACACCTCAGCTTTGGGCATTAAGCCCGAGCGCTGAGAAGCTCAAGAATGCCTCGTGCTGTGTGTTGCTGCTGCTACTACTTGTCCGCTGGACGTCAACGAGTGAAGACTTTGCCTTTACTGCGATTGTCGGGCTGTGTGCGTGCGTCGAAACCTCTACGTTCTTGCTGCTGATGCTACAAAGATTTCAACTACTGCCACTACAGTAGCCGCTGCTCCTTCAGCCCTGCTGCTGCTGCTGCTGCTGCTGCTGCTGCTGCTGCTGCTGCTTCAACCACTGCTGTTCCTGCTTTAGCCGTCGCTGCTGCTACTTCAACCACTGCTGCTGTTGTTGCTGCTACTTCAACCACTGCTGCTGTTGCTGCTGCTACTTCAACCACTGCTGCTGTTGCTGCTGCTACTTCAACCACTGCTGCTGTTGCTGCTGCTACTTCAACCACTGCTACTTCAACCACTGCTGCTGTTGCTGCTGCTACTTCAACCACTGCTGCTGTTGCTGCTGCTACTTCAACCACTGCTGCTGTTGCTGCTGCTACTTCAACCACAGCTACTGTTGCTGCTGCTACTTCAACCACTGCTACTGTTGTTGCTGCTACTTCAACCACTGCTACTCTTGCTGCTGCTACTTCAACCACTGCTCTGTTGTGCCCAACTGTTGCTGCCTAACTTTGCACACAGCTAACCACTGCTGCTGTTGCTGCTGCTGCACTTAACCACTGCTGCTGTTGTTCTCTGCTAGCCTGTCTGCTCAACCACTGCTGCTGTTGCTTCTGACTTCAACCACTGCTGCTTGCCAACCATGCTGCTGTTGCTGCTGCTACTTCAACCACTGCTGCTGTTGCTGCTGCTACTTCAACCACTGCTGCTGTTGCTGCTGCTACTTCAACCACTGCTGCTGTTGCTGCTGCTACTTCAACCACTGCTGCTGTTGCTGCTGCTACTTCAACCACTGCTGCTGTTGCTGCTGCTACTTCAACCACAGCTACTGTTGCTGCTGCTACTTCAACCATTGCTGCTGTTGCTGCTGCTACTTCAACCACTGCTGCTGTTGCTGCTGCTACTCAACCACTGCTACTGTGCTGCTGCTACTTCAACCACTGCTCTGTTGCTGCTAGCTGCTACTTCAACCACTGCTGTGCTGCTTGCTGCTGCTACTTCAACCACTGCTGCTGTTGCTGCTGCTGCTACTTCAACCACTGCTACTGTTGCTGCTGCTACTTCAACCACTGCTACTGTTGCTGCTGCTACTTCAACCACTGCTACTGTTGCTGCTGCTACTTCAACCACTGCTGCTACTTCAACAACTGCTACTGTTGCTGCTGCTACTTCAACCACTGCTACTGTTGCTGCTGCTACTTCAACCACTGCTACTGTTGCTGCTGCTACTTCAACCACTGCTACTTCAACCACTGCTGCTGTTGCTGCTGCTACTTCAACCACTGCTGCTGTTGCTGCTGCTTCAACCACTGCTCTGTTGCTGCCTACTTCAACCACTGCTACTGTTGTTGCTGCTACTTCAACCACTGCTACTCTTGCTCTGCTACTCAACCACTGCTACCTTGCTGCTGCTACTTCAACCACTGCTGCTGTTGCTGCTGCTGCTACTTCAACCACTGCTGCTGTTGCTGCTGCTTTCAACCACTGCTGCTGTTGCTTCTGCTACTTCAACCACTGCTCTAACCATTTCTGTTGCTGCTGCTTCAACCACTGCTGCTGTTGCTGCGCTACTTCAACCACTGCTGCTGTTGCTGCTACTACTTCAACCACTGCTGCTGTTGCTCTGCTACTCAACCACTGCTGCTGTTGCTGCTGCTACTTCAACCACTGCTGCTGTTGCTTCTGCTACTTCAACCACTGCTACTTCAACCATTGCTGCTGTTGCTGCTGCTACTTCAACCACTGCTGCTGTTGCTGCTGCTACTTCAACCACTGCTACTGTTGCTGCTGCTACTTCAACCACTGCTGATGTTGCTGCTGCTGCTACTTCAACCACTGCTGCTGTTGCTGCTGCTACTTCAACCACTGCTGCTGTTGCTGCTGCTACTTCAACCACTGCTACTGTTGCTGCTGCTACTTCAACCACTGCTACTGTTGCTGCTGCTACTTCAACCACTGCTGCTACTTCAACAACTGCTACTGTTGCTGCTGCTACTTCAACCACTGCTACTGTTGCTGCTGCTACTTCAACCACTGCTACTGTTGCTGCTGCTACTTCAACCACTGCTGCTGTTGCTGCTGCTGCTACTTCAACCACTGCTGCTGTTGCTGCTGCTGGTACTTCAACCACTGCTGCTGTTGCTGCTGCTACTTCAACCCTGCTACTGTTGCTGCTGCTACTAACCACTGCTACTGTTGCTGCTGCTACTTCAACCACTGCTACTGTTGCTGCTGCTACTTCAACCACTGCTACTTGCTGCTGCTACTCAACCACTGCTGTTGCTCTCTTCAACCACTGCGCTATTCAACCATGCTGCTACTTCAACCACTGCAGCTGTTGCTGCTGCTACTTCAACCACTGCTACTATTGCTGCTGCTATCAACCACTTGTTGCTGCTCGCTATCAACCACTGCTACTGTTGCTGCGCTACTTCACCACTGCTGCTGTTGCTGCTGCTACTCAACTTGCTGCTCTTCAACCACTGCTGCTGTTGTTGCTGCTACTTCAACCACTGCTATTGTTGCTGCTGCTACTCAACCACTGCTACTGTTGCTGCTGCTCCAACCTCTGCTACTGTTGCTGCTGCTACTTCAACCACTGCTGCTGTTGCTGCTGCTGCTACTTCAACCACTGCTGCTGTTGCTGCTGCTGCTACTTCAACCATTGCTGCTGTTGCTGCTGCTGCTACTTCAACCACTGCTGCTGTTGCTGCTACTTCAACCACTGCTGCTGTTGCTGCTGTTGCTACTTCAACCACTGCTGCTGTTGCTGCTGCTGCTGCTACTTCAACCACTGCTGCTGTTGCTGCTGCTACTTCGACTGCTGCTACTTCAACCACTGCTGCTGTTGCTGCTGCTACTTCAACCACTGCTACTGTTGTTGCTGCTACTTCAACCACTGCTACTCTTGCTGCTGCTACTTCAACCACTGCTACTGTTGCTGCTGCTACTTCAACCACTGCTGCTGTTGCTGCTGCTACTTCAACGACTGCTGCTACTTCAACCACTGCTGCTGTTGCTGCTGCTACTTCAACCACAGCTACTGTTGCTGCTGCTACTTCAACCACTGCTACTGTTGTTGCTGCTACTTCAACCACTGCTACTCTTGCTGCTGCTACTTCAACCACTGCTACTGTTGCTGCTGCTACTTCAACCACTGCTGCTGTTGCTGCTGCTACTTCAACCACTGCTACTGTTGCTGCTGCTACTTCAACCACTGCTGCTGTTGCTGCTGCTACTTCAACCACTGCTACTGTTGCTGCTGCTACTTCAACCACTGCTGCTGTTGCTGCTGCTACTTCAACCACTGCTACTGTTGCTGCTGCTACTTCAACCACTGCTGCTGTTGCTGCTGCTTCAGCCACTGTTACAGGACCTATAGTTAATAACAGGAACTAATCGTTCAATTTTATGAAAATGCGAAGGAGATTTTTTATGCCTGAATATTCATAATTCAATTTCCTGCCACAGATGTGCCATAAAACATACATTCCGGTGGTACGGGACGATCAAAACAAGGGACAAGGTAGTTGAAAATATGCTGGATGATAATTCGATTTTCGACAACCCTTACCGATATAACAATGACAATCGTTCAGCGGCAAAAAATTGTTTTGCCTACTGATTTTTATTGTTATTGTTCTAAATCACGATTTGTGAAAATTGTGCTTAAATATTTTACCGTTGTTTATGACGCTGTTGAATTGAATGTTGCAAATGTTTTTGTTTTGGTAGTAAATGTTTTTTTTTTTTTGGGTGGGGGCTAGTGTTGTCATTAAAGATACGTTTAATATTTTCTTGTAAAATATATATATATTTTTAATTTCTTTCCCTCAATGAACGTTGTTGATGTTATCAACAACATATTTAGATTCTATTGCAAAAGTTTTCATCGTCTAGGAAGCTCCTACAGGTTTTTTTTTTAGTTTTTAGAAGTACTGAAGGGGAAAAATTGAAGAATCACAGTCTGATGATTATCCCTGAAAAAAACAAAACAATTCTGCAAATCATTGCTCATGACGATAATATGGACAAATTTTTTGGCATTAAAAAAAATAGTGTATAATTTATTTCTTGACCTGATTAGTAATTTTCCATCAGTGGTTTTCTACATTTACAGACCAGTAACTGTGTTCATGATAATATCCATATTACACACACATACACACACACACACACACACTGGCCGAATTGGCCAGAAGGGCTCATGCGAGCAGGGCGAAGCTACTGATCATGGGTGACTTCAACCATAAGGAAATCGATTGGGAGAACTTAGAACCACATGGGGGCCAAGAAACATGGAGGGCTAAAATGGAGGTGGTACTGGAAAATCTCATGTACCAACATGTAGGGGACAATACCAGAGAGAGAGGGGAGGACGAACCAGCGAGACTGGACCTAGTATTCACCCTGAGTAGCGCAGACATTGAGGACATCACACATGAAAGCCACCTTGGAGCCAGTGATCATATGGTTCTAAGCTTCGACTACATAGTAGAGTTACAAGTGGAGGGGGAAGCAGGAAGGGCTGCACAAATGAAGCCAAACTACAAGAAAAGTGACTACGTCGGCATGAAGAACTTCCTGCACGGAGTTCAGTGGGACAGAGAGCTGGCAGGGAAGTCGGTAAACGAGATGATGGAATATATGACAACAATTTGCAAGGAAGCTGAGGGGAGGTTTTTACCCAAGGGTAACAGGAAAAGCGAAAAAGCCAGGATGAGCCCATGGTTCACCCAAAGGTGCAGGGAAGCCAAAACCAAGTGTACAAGGGAATGGAAGAAGTATAGAAGGCAAAGGACCAAGGAGAATAAGGAGAGCAGTCGTAGAGCCAGAAATGAATATGCACAGGTAAGAAGGGAATCCCAAAGACAATACGAAAATGACATAGCAGCGAAAGCAAAATCTGACCCAAAGCTGTTGTACAGCCACATCAGGAGGAGAACAACAGTCAAGGACCAGGTGATCAGGCTGAGGAAGGAAGGAGGAGAGGTCACAAGAAATGACCACGAAGTGTGTGAGGAGCTCAACATGAGATTCAAAGAGGTGTTCACAGAGGAAATAGAAGGGCCTCCAGAAAGGAGGAGAGGTAGGGTACACCATCAAGTGCTGGACACGATACACACAACTGAGGAGGAAGTGAAGAGGCTACTAAGCGAGCTAGATACCTCAAAGGCGATGGGGCCGGGCAACATTTCTCCATGGGTCCTGAGAGAGGGAGCAGAGGAGCTATGTGTACCCCTAACAACAATCTTCAACACGTCTATCGAAACAGGGCAACTACCAGAGGTATGGAAGACAGCAAATGTAGTTCCAATTTTTAAAAAAAGGAGACAGAAACGTAGCATTAAACTACAGACCAGTGTCACTGACATGTATAGTATGCAAGGTCATGGAGAAGATTATCAGGAGAAGAGTGGTGGAGCACCTAGAAAGGAATGAGCTTATCAACGACGGCCAACACGGTTTCAGGGACGGGAAATCCTGTGTCACAAACCTACTGGAGTTCTATGACAGGGTGACAGCAGTAAGACAAGAGAGAGAGGGGTGGGTAGATTGCATATTCTTGGACTGTAAGAAGGCGTTTGACACAGTCCCACACAAGAGATTAGTGCAGAAGCTGGAGGACCAGGCAGGGATAACAGGGAAGGCACTACAATGGATCAGGGAATACCTGTCAGGAAGACAGCAGCGAGTGACTAGTGGGGTTCCACAGGGGTCAGTCCTAGGACCGGTGCTGTTTCTGGTGTTTGTGAACGACATGCCGGAAGGAATAGACTCCGAAGTGTCCCTGTTTGCAGATGATGTGAAGTTGATGAGAAGAATTCAATCGGAAGAGGACCAGGCAGAACTACAAAGGGATCTGGACAGGCTGCAAGCCTGGTCCAGCAATTGGCTCCTGGAGTTCAACCCAACCAAGTGCAAAGTCATGAAGATTGGGGAAGGGCAAAGAAGACCGCAGACGGAGTACAGCCTAGGGGGCCAGAGACTACAAACCTCAATCAAGGAAAAAGATCTTGGGGTGAGTATAACACCAGGCACATCTCCTGAGGCGCACATCAACCAAATAACTGCTGCAGCATACGGGCGCCTAGCAAACCTAAGAACAGCATTCCGACATCTTAATAAAGAATCGTTCAGGACCCTGTACACTGTGTACGTTAGGCCCATACTGGAGTATGCAGCACCAGTTTGGAACCCACATTTATCCAAGCACGTAAAGAAGCTAGAGAAAGTGCAAAGGTTTGCAACAAGACTAGTCCTACGAGGAGAGGTTAAGGGAAATCGACCTGACGACACTGGAGGACAGGAGAGATAGGGGGGACATGATAACTACATATAAAATACTGAGAGGAATTGACAAGGTTGACAGAGACAGAATGTTCCAAAGATGGGACACAGCAACAAGGGGACACAGTTGGAAGTTGAAGACTCAGATGAATCACAGGGATGTTAGGAAGTATTTCTTCAGTCACAGAGTAGTCGGGAAGTGGAATAGCTTGGGAAGCGATGTAGTGGAGGCAGGTTCCATACACAGCTTTAAGAAGAGGTATGATAAAGCTCATGGCGCAGGGAGAGTGACCCAGTAGCGGCCAGTGAAGAGGCGGGGCCAGGAGCTATGTCTCGACCCCTGCAACCACAACTTGGTGAGTACGTGTGTGTGTGTGTGTGTGTGTGTATGCGCTCACATTTAAATTCCTTATAACTACCATATAAGTAACAAATTTTTCAAACATTCTAGACATTCTTGTTTCCCTTTTGTCAAGCAAAAATCAACTAGCTTAGTCCTCTCTCTTAATTACTCTTTTTCTCAACTATATCAACTCGAATGCAAAAATCAGCAGAGTTGAAAATTACATCTTCAAAACTATATCACAAAATTATTAATACAAAAAACAAAGCCATATAATCACTATTTAATCGCAAAATCATTATTATTATTTCTATGAAGCGTTAAACCCGTGAGGATCATTCAGCACAAGGATTGGCGAAGGCTCGCTCACTCGCCTAGTAATCGCCAGCGGTAACTGATACACTATCAGCCAGGCTGCCACCACTATTCCTCATATAAACACATTTCCTCGTGATTGACTCAGCACTCCAGCAACGTCTGTTTCCTGGGCGTGTTTGTCTCCTTGGTGGCCACACAAAGCTGACGGTCGCACCTGGTATTTGTTCAGGGATCGAACTCTCACTTGGGAGACCATCTCTAGCCCTTGACTGTGTCGACGGAAACCCCAGGGAGTTGTTGTTGCAGAGTGAAGAACGCCTCTCTCTCCCTGACGAAGGTGTTGAGGTGTGTGTGCAAGGTGTTCCCTGGAGCTACCCGAAGAAAAGAAGACGTTTGAGAGAAACCCCAATTCCTGAAGGGTAACATAAATGTGTGAGAATATCCCTAGGTTGAGAAAGTGAAGATGAGAGCACGAAGGTGACCAATGTTCTTGAAGGCGATGATGATGATGATGGAGAGATAGATAGATAGAGAGATAGATAGATATAGAGAGAGAGAGAGAGAGAGAGAGAGAGAGAGAGAGAGAGAGAGAGAGAATGCGTCCCTATTGCTGAAAGGTGAAGATGAAATCGCAAGTGAGTGAAAGATTAAAAAAAAGGCTGTTTTAATTCGTCACGTGTGACCGATGAAACAGGAGTCAGTAAACAAAATGGCTTAAAGCTCATAAACCAGATTATTTACACCTGTAATAATACCAAGGCAAAAACATGCATTTCGATTCATACCTATAAAGGAAGAAAATATTGGTATTGATATATATATATATATATATATTTGTGTGTGTGTGTTCTTGTTTGCACGCATGCGCTGAAAAGACGTTCACAGGAGTGCAGTTAGGACGTGAGAGAACAGAGTTACTTGTTAGTCGATGTCCTCTTCTCCCTTATTTGTGTTCTCTCAATATTGGAGTGAGTGTGGAGGAGCGTGTTACCCAGGCGTACATGGTTACAAGCTTCTGAAGTTGCCATGGTATTCTCAAGCCACGGAATAACACGTTTACGTACAGTTGTAAGTGCCTTGTCTCAATCAGCGATGCTATTGCAAGATCCTGTGTACAAGGGCACAGGAATACTAGATTACAAGGCTATATCGTAACAAAGCTCTGGGTCAAGCTTTCATGCTCAGGGATATATTGTTCAAGCTTATAACATAACATTTCAAGAATACAAGGTTACATATAGAAACGTTTCTTGGTGCGTGAACAGTCAGTAACCCGAATTTCTGCTTTGATCATGTAAGATTATATGTAATCACAAAAGAGCAACAAACAGATTAGTTCGCATCTAAACACAAACGTAAAATAGTAAATTAGTATAGAATTATATACTGAATAGAACATCAATGGGAAGCTGGGATATAGAGTTCCTATGAGACAGTTAATATCTTGAGAAGAAACTTGACCTTAGTCAAGTTAAGTTGCATAGGAATTGTATTATTAAATTTTTTACCTTTGGATTTTATAGTGTCATAAGGATTCTTTACTGAAAAACAGAGCATTATATAATAATGAGGTAACACAAGCTATTAACATCTATCAACAGAAAGAGCGTCCAAAAAATTTAAAAACATTGCCGAGTCCCCTCATTTTATCAAGGTTGTAAAAGATATTCAAGGCGCACAATTTACCAGCCAATTAGCTCTTCAGACCAATTTATTGATGCGATTGTTTTCGAGGTGGACAAGAAAGCTAGCGAATAATAATATGAATGATAACCACGTCTTGATTTTTTTTTTAAATTTCTCTGTCTCTCTCATCCTCCAGAAATTTTGCTCAAGCCAATGATGGAAAAATTAGGTTAGAATAACGACTCTGTTGATACTGAAAAAAAAATATTAACATAGCTATATGGCTTAAATAATTTTCATATTCCAATTGGTCACTGGTTAAAGAATATATTCTTATTGACTGCCAGGATATTTAAAGTCATATTATATCTTCTTTTAAAAATGATTGAACATTTCAGTATCGAGCAGAGTTAAGGAACAGATGTGTGTGTCTTTGATGACACGGTCACCCACACATTCACTCCTCTCTTATTCAGGATACATATAAAAAAAAACATGGAGAAAGATGTTAAAATTGTGGAGGAAGAGACAATGTCTCTCTCTCTCTTCTGTCATATAGTCAGAGAGATTAGCTTTGCGCACAATACAAGAAGACCCTCTGAGCATATCGCTGAAAGCGCATATAATTCTCATGTCTTGAACAGTATATACATAATTAACTAATATAAGAACAGCTTTATACAAGTTGTCAGGTTTCTCATCGAGTATCAAGCGCCAGCATAGAACCTGCACTTGACTAAGCACGTGAAATAATTAGGGATATAATTGTTTGCAACGAGAATGATGCTAAAACTGAGGAGCTTAATTACGAGAAACGAGGAACGGGAGGGATATGGTTATGACGTACCAGATACTAATGGTACTATACAGAATGGAAGAGGACAGGCAAACTGAGATGTTGGAAGGAGACAGGAGGCAAAACGAACGTTGAGGAGACACCTGAAATATAATGTCGATAATGTCGCATGTGTCTGACAGAATGGACATCATTAATAAAATATAAACCTCATATCATTTTATTCACATACTTGCCGATATATTTTACCATTGATATACAGTATGTGAAATGACCAAGATGAAGAGGTAGCGGTGACAAACACCATACACAATTTTAAGAGTATGTGCGTTCTAGCCCTTGAAGCCAGGAATGACTAAAGCTGATCAATAAATATCAAGAAGCTATGAAAGGAGCTGCGATCGACCCCGGGCTTTGTGTAGCTAAGCGCGCGTGTACATACACATGTGCGCACACACACACACACACACACACACACACACACACACACACACACACACACACCAGGTTGTGTGTGTGGTTCTGGACAAGCTGCAGGATGAAACTGACAAGTAACTGCCGGAATTTTACCCAAGGAGACAAAATTATAAAATCGGAGAAGGGCACAGTGTAGAGGCTGTAAACCTCCCTGAAAGAGGACCTTGGGGGTGAGCATAGTTCCGAACATTTCGCCTGAGACACACCAACCGAATAACCGTTTTAGCAAACATAAGACTGGTTAATATAATGGTAGCTTTCAGGAACATCAATGTGAAGGCATTCGCAAACTTATACACGGCATATGTCAGGCCCATCTTGGAGTATGCAGCACCAGTGTCGAACCCACACCTGGCTAAGTATGTAAAGAAACTGGAACAAGTGCAAAGGTTTACAACTAAACTAGTCCCAGAGCTGAGGGGTATGGCATATGAAAGGCTAAACCTGACGACACTAGAGGACACAAGAATCAGAAGTGATATTACGTAGAAAATATTTAGAGGCAATGGCAGGGGGGACAGGAAAGTCTGTTTAAGAGGCGGGTCAGAGGTACACGAGGTCATACATGGAAGTTGAAAGCACAGATGAGGCACAGGGATGTTAAGAAATACTCCTTTAGCCTTAGAGTGGTCAGGAAATAGAACGACCTAGACAGAGAAGTGGTAGAGGTAGAGTCCATACACGGCTATAAGATTAGGTATGATAGGGCTCACACAGCCAGGAAAGAACTATACTATCACCTAACAGCGGAGCCAGGAGATAAGATGAGACCCCTGCAACCATAATTAGGTGAGTACAATCAGGTGAACACACACACACACACAAACACACACACACTCAATTCAAAAGAAAATGTAACGCAAACCTTCCAATCAACACTTTCAATTCGAAAACAGAACTTTTTCTTTTTGACAACAATTGGGTACTTGGATCTTCAAAGTTTTAGACATTATAACAAGTGATATTATATTTTGCCTTAGTACTTTCGGTGAATTAAAAATAAGGTTATAAATTAATTATGCCACAACCACATTTTCTAAAGGAAAGGGGGAGGTAGAAAACTTTAGTGGCCATGATTAAAAAAACTAATTTGACCATCATTCAAGATTAAAGCGTGAAAAAAAATTACATAGAATATATGTAGCGGGAGTTGTAGCAGTTCTCTTAGGCAGCTTCCACCAAACTGAAATGGTTTATGGAAGGTGAAAATGAAAGTTTTTTCATATTTAGTAAGAGCTAAATTAACACAAAGATTATTATCGGACCCGAATCCGTTGAACACCAGACAGATGAAGAAAATTGACAAACTGTTTGAACTGAAAAAATGAAACGTATGTAAGAGAGATCCGTATAGTTCTGACTTGGAGAATTTCTTCCCCAGATGAAGGTTTTTCACTAAGGTCGAAATATATAGATGTACTTAACCTGTGTTTCATATATACAAGCAAGTGGATTCTCACTTTTCGTCTGTCAATGTCTATGGCATTCTAACCTAACGAGGTAGACGAGTCTCTGGGGGTTTTCACCACAGACAAGTAATTGAATTAATATGCAAGTCTCTTGTACACAGAGATCTGCAGGAGGTTTTGTTTTGATATTATGTTAAAGAAAATGAGTAACTTCCTTTCTTTTTACTTTTTCCCCTCGTTGCAGCAAGCATTTTGCAGGTGCAAAAGAAAAGTAATGGATTAAAATTTCAATGCCGCTGGAAATCCGACGCTATCAAGGCATTCGCAGCAGGATAATTGCACTTTCTGCAACAGTATATATTTTTGTTGTGCTCTTTTTGCACTGAGTTCTTAACATGTGTATTATAGTTTGCTTGAGATAGCTGGTGTGCATTTACCATTTTATTGTCAAAAGCCCTCTGTGACCTCACAGGTCAGAGCACTCTGTGACCTCACAGGTCACAGCACTCTGTGACCTCACAGGTCAGAGCACTCTGTGACCTCACAGGTCAGAGCACTCTATAAATCATAATCATACTCATAATCATATCCTCTCACAGATTGCTTAATCTTCATGAAGAGAGTCTCAAAAGGAGCAACGAAATATATAGATGTTATATCATGCAATAAGTTAAAGAATACAAAATATATATAACACTTCAGTATTTTTATTGAAGAAGCGTTTCACGTGCTAAGGATTTTTTCATTTAGTAGATATTATAGCATGCTTTTTTAATGTAATGTTTCTTATTTCAAGTTTTGATTGCCAAATTGTTCATTTAAATTGGAATTCACTGGTGTGCTAGGACACTTTGTGTCGCTTCCCTCACGTGTTGGTTCATAAAATTTTCCATTGCTGCCTTCGTTTGCTCTGCGATATACTCTTCTGATCTCCCACGCGGGTCCCAGATTTCGCAATCAGTTTGTGTGATTGAAATTGCTTTATTTAGTAACGTTATATCTTTTCTGCTGCTCTGTGCTACTGTCTCAGCAGACACCGTTTGTGGGGAATCGAGGCTGTGGAAAAAGTCCAGTGTTCTGTGACTTTCACAAACGGCTTCTGAAAGTGTATTTCTCAAGCATGCACTGCAAATTATATTCTACGGAAAAACACCTACAAAAAAAGTATAATGCGTTACAGTCTGTATGTAGAAGTTGGGCAAGAGCATAAGTTACCTAAGAGAAAGAGAGAAAGACAAAAATGAGACAAAGCATCAGATATTCTAAAGTCATCATATATACTCGTGTTGCAGGCAGATTTGACGGTCTATGTAAATCTTGGGTAATTGGCCTCCTCGCCTGACAAAATTCCACAAAATTTGAAATTCATGACCTCAGCAGAAACGAGCTGTGAGGCTTGTGTGTGTGTGTGTGTGTGTGTGCGTGTGTGTGTGTGTGTGTGTGTGTGTGTGTGTGTGTGTGTGTGTGTTTGTGTGTGTGCGTGCGTGCTTGCGTGTGTGTGCGTGTGTGTGTGTGTGTGTGTGTGTGTGTGTGTGTGTGTGCGCGCGCTTGCGTGTGTGTGCGTGCTTGCGTGTGTGTGCATGCGTGCGTGCGTGTGTGTGTATGTGTGTATATATGTTTATATGTGTGTGTGTACTCACCTAATTGTGGTTGCACGGGTCGAGTCATAGCTCCTGGACCGTCTCTTCACTGGTGTGTGTGTGTGTGTGTGTGTGTGTGTGTGTGCTTGCGTGAACGAGTGCGTGCCGAGGGCGTGTTCGCATGAGCATTTTTCTAGTTCGAGATTAACTCCACGGGGAATTCCATGCGCATTTCACTACGTAATTCTCTAAGCGGCTATGGTTCGAGCCTAGCAAAAATATTTTAAGATTATCCAAAATTTGGTCCTCCATTTGGTTGGAATTCAATTAAATTAAAATATACCTTAGTGTATCCAACATACGTGAGTGAAATACATTTTCTTGAAAATACACCTTAGTGTATGCAACATGTATGAAATACATTTACATTAAAACACACTTATGTAACACATGGAAATTTTTATTGAAGAAACGTTTCGCCACACAGTGGCTTCATCAGTCCAATACAAAGCAGAAATGTGTAAGAAGAGAAGAAGTTTGAGGTAATCAGTCCTTCAGCCTGGAATCGACGTGTTCAGTCCATCAATCGTTTCTTTAATAAAGAATTCCATATGTTGCATAAGTGTCTCAATCGTCAACTTGTTGGATTTAAACCACTTATCACATACATTAATAAAACACACCTAAACTACAGTTGCATTTAATTACAATTTATTTAGTGTGGGATACAGTTGCAGTAGCCTACACCTGGGATACAGTTGCAGTAGCCTACACCTGGGATACAGTTGCAGCAGCCTAGACCTCATGTGAGTTACTAGAAAATACTTAGTGATGAGTAAAAATTTGTTGGGTACATCATTCAACGAGTAGCACAAAACGGTATGGATCTCAACATTTACTTAGTGTTCCTGGCTCGCCTGGTCGCGTGACACTCTTCGCTGGAATATCAATTTGCAAAGTACGGTGAAGTTGAAGTTAGAAATGGGGCGTCGGACTAATACAAGAGTGAAGGAGCTTTTTCTTGGAAATTAAAACATAACAAGAGAAGTAGTTCTTGCTGTTACAGAGTATACAACGCTTAGTTACAATTTTTATTTTAATTATTATTGTTATTATTAGTAGTAGTATTTATTATTATATTGATAGAGAATAATATAACAGACTATGCCTTTCATGACCCTAAGGTTTATGGGAGGTAATCAAATTTAATTATAAAGCCCTTCCCCAGTATCAAGGCACCCTAACTCCCTCCCCCCCCAACTTCCCTCTCTTCCCCACCCTTGAACTGCACAAGTTAGTGTGCAGTCAGAAGCATTTTTCATGGTGTAATTGAAACATGACTGATAAAGATATTTTTTATTCTATATCACCTGGACATTAACTTCCTTCTTCACTTATTCTCGTGATAAATGTTTTTTTCTTCGCTCTTATCGCTTTGAGAGAAGTATTCTTGATGTAAAGATTTATATATTTTTTTCGTTTTTTAGGGAATGATACGTTAGTAAATAATAATATATAGTGGTTAGGTAAACTGAATTATGAGTGGTAGGTGTGCCTTGCTCTTAACTCAAAGGTAGCTTCTGCATGCAAGCACACGCGTATATACAAACAAACACGCGATTGTAAAAGCACACACACACACACACTCGTGCACTCAGACATATTCACACACACATATACTCACACACATATACACACACATTCACACAAGCTCTTACACACACACACACGTTCCTAAACATACAAAAACTGTATTTCGCAATAATTTTTCATCTTAAATACACAGTAAGATGGGTCGACTGACTCCCTTGTTACTCATTCTCTCTTTATTCAAAGAAGCGATTGAAGTGCATCTCGTTGTTTAACAACGATGCTTGTCGATGCAGAACCCATTTTATATTCACGTATAAGAGGCACTGTGCAAGTGAAGTCCAGACATGGCCAAAAATATCTTGCTTCCTTGCCAGGAAAATGTCGGCCATGATACGCAATTGTCAGAAAATATTTTCGTGATTCAGGAAGAGTTTAATCTGGAATTAATATATAACAATGGCATATTATATATATATATATACTCAAATAATAGTCAATGGCCATGTTCTCGATTCAATTATAATTATTTTTTGTGGTCGTTTAGAACTGACAACGATATGTCACCCTTCCTGTTCTACTTTTTTAACCCACATATTAATTCTTTTCTTCGTAATCCTCTTACGTTTCTCGTTGGACATAGCAGACATAAGATGGGTGTGAAAAGTGTCAGTTGGGAGTAGAGAAAGGCAGATACGTCTTGCAGAGTTGAAACCTATAAAACGATGCCCTGTATAACAACACTCTGATATAGCCAAGGCAGGTACTTAATGTAAATCACTATGCCACAGTGAAGGGAGCTTTGTATTACAATATGATACAGTGGAGGTAACTACACTGTGTATTATATTATGACACGGTGGAGGGAAGCCAGGAGTCGTTACTACAGTGTGCTCAGAAATCTGGCGTTGATGGACCTGCCAGCATCTCGTGCCACCACGGACATGATGTACAGAGCAAGATTTATAGGTGGTGGAAACTGTGTGTGTGTGTGTGTGTGTGTGTGTGTGTGTGTGTGTGTGTGAGTGTGTGTGTGTGAGAGAGAGAGAGAGAGAGAGAGAGAGAGAGAGACAGAGAGAGAGAGAGAGCAAGATAAACAGGCAAAGGCATAAATAACAGATAAGAAAGAAATGTAGATGTTTTCATTCGTTTGTTTTTGTTGAGCGTTTGATGTCTCTGCTTTTGTGTCCACATAGCTTTGCATGCTTTTTGCCAGTCAAAATATTCTTATTTGTTTTTTCTATTTTTTCTTTATCGTGTTATCCTTTCTCTCTCTTTTTTTTTTTTACATAGGATTTGACAAGGTTTAATTAAGTATCCCTAACTTTATTGACAAGCTATTTACAAGTTAAGGATTCCAAACTTTATTAACAAGCTAAGAGCTGTTACCTACATCAGCTCATTTGAAAGCATCTTTATTGTTATGAAACATACAAGTAGGGAACAGGATGAAGTTGGAGACATCTGTGGGCCAGCATTTTCATTTGATCAACTGACTTTATCTCGCTGACACCATAATGCTGTACGAATGTGTTCCAGACTCGAGTCATCCTGGGAATAAATGATCTCTCCCTCTCCCTCTCTCCGTTTCCCCTCTCATCGTCATGACTTGCTCCGACGCACCAGAATGACAGTAACTCACTCCTGTCACTGAAGGAGCGGCAGCTGGCGGTGGCAAACGTTCAGTTGTCACCCCGGAAGCGACGTTTGGCCGACCACCTCCGTCATGTTGTCTGGGTACTGCTCCTGGGTAATAGTCGGCGATATGACTCCGACTCCGAGGCACATAGCGCGTCTGACCTCGCTGAATATCTGAGTTTCCTTAGAACCTCTCCCATTGCTGCTAAGTTGAAGGGACTAGACGAAGAGGCGTTGAGACACATATAAACAACTTCAAGAGTAAGTATAATAGGGCCCTGGTAGGTCAGGAAAAGTAAAGATTGTCGATGATAGTTAAGAGTAGGGCCTTTAGTTGTATCTCGGCCTATGAAGTAATAACATTCGTATAACTAAATGAACACACACATATCCTAGAGATGAAACGAGAACAGGGATATCAGAAGACATTTCTTTAAATAACATGTGGTAATAAGGAGAAATATCCTGGAAAAATGGCATGGTGAAAGCAGACACCATATACGGGGTTGAAAGAATAAATAAAACAGCCTTACAGATCAAGTGACGTGGTGGTCATCTTAGATACATCAGATATAAAATAGATACAATGAGAAAAGCAAAAACAGTAGATTACATGAAAAAATATAGATTGCCACGTAAAATATTGACTATCTAAAACAGACAAATGGAATTGAAATTAACTAGACAAAATATTACCGCCAGTGTGTAAACCTGAAATTTCCTTAGTTGACGGATAGTAAGGCACGAAAAATAACGTCAAAAAAATACGAAAATCTTTTAGTACTAACGGCCGTGAGAGCAACAGATAACACATTGGAAATATAACAAAATGGTGCAGAATGGATACTAGAATTTTATTTATGTAAATAGAGTGACAAACTGGAACAATGATATATTACAGAGGAACGATGCGACGCAATCGCACTACTGGAAATTACAAAATTATTAATATGGGGGAAACTTATCACTGGAGAATGGACACGTTTAACATAGCAAAGAGAGATTGAAGGAAACAGAACGAGGGGACACAAATGGAAGCTAGGAGTTCAAAGAAGTCAAAGGGACACAAAAATGAATTCCATCAGTTTGAGGGAAGTGGACAAATGAAATGCATTAGGAGGGGCTGCACTGGTAGCCACTCGATAAAGGAGATATGATAGAGCCTTAAATGGCAGGTGGTAAGCCACTCCAACTAATTGAAGGGCAAAGGCGAGGACCATGAATTGGAGCCCAACTTCCATAGGCAAAACAGATGCATGGCAAATATACAGATGAGGTACATGGATGTCAGTAAATATTTCTTAAGCCTCAGGATAGTCATCTATTCTATGAAGTGGTGGAGGCAGACTCCATACACGGCTTTAAGAGATTTCATAGGATCCACGAGGCTTGAAGGAAGGGAGTCAAGTCTCGGTAACTTAAAAAAGAAATCAGGGTTTGGAGCTGAGACTCGACCCCCTTAAAAAACTGGCAGATACAGACACACACACACACACACACACACACACGCAAAAACACACACACACGCAAAAACACACACACACGCAAAAACACACACTACTGGCTTTATCACGCACTTCCTATAGCTTAATTTTTCATTCATTACTTATTTTCAGTGTTAAGCAATATCTTCACATCTATTTTTGATTTGTTTCATTTTTTGTGTATATCAGTATTATGTATAGTTTCTAGTTTTTTGTTTATTACATAAACTTAGAGCGGATGCTGTACTCTGTGCTATTTATCATTTCTCTTCACTCAATCCATTTAGCCACTCGGGTTACAGTGTTGCATCTAAACTCCTGGATGGTGAGCAAGATCTCGACTCATGTAGAGGTTTATTGCAGGGAGATTCTCCCTCCCTCTTCCCTCGCCCCTCTCCCTTTCTGACTTGTCCACAAGGAGGCAATGGGATCGCTGTCGAGTGAGCTCAACATCTAGTTCTTGGATCATGACACTCTGGCTGGCACTGTAGAATCCTTCCTAGAAGATATGTAGACGAGATGGCATACTGAACGCTTCTCTTCGGCCTCCCACTCGGATTTTAAATTATATTTCTTTCTTTGCATTGCTGCTGAAGACACGCTTACAGTTGCAGCGCGAAAGGCCTTAAGCATCCTCACTCCTCCCCATCTTTATTATTATTGTGCATTATTAATCATTCGTTTATGATTTTTTTACTTTCTATAGTGCCAACGATAATATATATATATATATATATATATATATATATATATATATATATATATATATATATATATATATATATATATATATATATATATATATATATATATGTCGTGCCGAATTGGTAAAATTGGTCCATAAACTCATTTAATATTAAATCCTTTCTAAAATTTTCTCTTATACGTTTAAAGATATATTTTTTCATTAATGTTAATGTAAAAATTAATAATTTTCTACCAAAGAACTTTAGAAACCTTACCTAACTTTATTATAACAAACGCAATTTAATTAATCTAATCTAAAGCAACTAAATATATTTTTGATAAGTTTACAATAACTTAATAATAAACAAACACAATGAAATATATTTTTCGTTAGGTTCAGAATGTTTTCTGCGAAATTATTGCATACACAAATTTTTCTTGCCTTATTCGGCAAGAAGAGCGTTGCTATTTAAGCCAAAATCGCAAGTTCTACGTAT
Source organism: Cherax destructor (assembly GCA_009830355.1). NCBI lineage: Eukaryota > Metazoa > Arthropoda > Malacostraca > Decapoda > Parastacidae > Cherax > Cherax destructor. The sequence continues at coordinate 94,546 of WNWK01005879.1, forward strand.
TCGGCACGACATTATATATATATATATATATATATATATATATATATATATATATATATATATATATATATATATATATATATTAGATTGTTAAAAGGAAATTTTTCTCCATTTGTTATTTTTAATGACTGTTTATTTAGTTAGCCTCTTTATTATTCAGGATGTAATTTTTGTCGGACGTCGTTTAAACCCCACTGACTTTTAAAGATACCCAACTTTATGGCAGTTTTTGCTTCCAATATGTGTTCTTACTCGCTGCTGTGCTGTGCTCACTCGTACGTAAAATTTCCCCAAACACGTCTGATAATCTTCTCCGTGACGCTAATGTTCTCTTGGTGCAATGATGCGGGGTCTTGCCTGCACTGGTAAGTACTGCAGCCCAGGAAGCTGCATTAGAGAGATGTTATATGGCTTATTGAAGCAGGGTTTGCCCCTGTACTGGGATCACTGTAGTGTGTACCTTGGAAGACGGTAACCGAGCTTTTATATCTCGGCTTTACTGGAGTCTCTCGTAGCCTGTAAAGCCATAAGTTCCGAGTGACGGGATCACTTCAGGTTTTATCTGGAATATGATATTCTCTGCTCATGCACATGCGGACTGAACAGGCCATATTTTGCAAAAGCAAAATATGATATACATTGCTGGCCAGTTATAGTTATCCAAAACTAGTATTTACTAAGCCTTATCCACATATCCTGCTTCTATCAATCACCCTGTTATCAAGACCAACTAGCTGCTGGTTCCCGTCATTCAGTATTCATAACCAGCTAACCTCAAGGAGCCTCTTCCTACCACAAACACTAAATATCTTTACGTTGCTCTGAGTGATAGTGACATCTGAGGCATGTCCCGGGGACCCGCTAATTAATTGAATCAGTAGACAATATATACAAGCCAGCGTTTGAGTAGTTGTCTCTGATGAGAAGTGAACTGGAAATGAGGCATACGGGGAGGGAAGAATGGTGACCTCTGAAGTCATGTTAAAAACAGGTTTCGTTCTATTCAGTTTGCAAGATAGTTGAGAATTGTTGCAGCCAAGGTATTGTCCCTTTCATGCTTCTCTCTCTCTCTCTCTCTCTCTCTCTCTCTCTCTCTCTCTCTCTCTCTCTCTCTCTCTCTCTCTCTCTCTCTCTCTCTCTCTCTCTCTCTCACTCCTGTTGCTTTGACCATTGGAAAGGAAACTCTTGGCTACCAGCTGAGTTAATCTAGCTCACACACAGGCTTGAATCGGATCTAAAATGCCTTTCCAAGGTTAATTACGACTTCAAAGACTTTGTAATGATGACACTAGACAATGTGAAAGCAATATCGCATGATAATTTTGACGTTTATTATTATTATTAGAGGTTGAATTATATTGAGTTGGAGAGCTAAACCTGTATGGGTTATACAGTGCCTGGATGTATGGGAGGCAATCAACTTCGACCCAAGAAAAAGAATAAGTGTACTTCCTTGGATCATAATACTAAATACATCGACAAAAACAACGTAGTTATTGTACATGCAGTGCTGTCATTTAATAATTATTGCAGTGAGTTTCCTTAAAATATAACATTTTCAACGTTTGATTCATTGTTACGTTAAACGTTAGATTCATTGTTGCATTAAACGTTAGATTCATTGTTACATTAAACGTTAAATTCATTGTTACATTAAACGTTAAATTCATTGTTACATTAAACGTTAAATTCATTGTTACATTAAACGTTAGATTCATTGTTACATTGAACGTTAGATTCATTGTTACATTGAACGTTAGATTAATTGTTACATTAAACGTTAGATTCATTGTTACATTAAACGTTAGATTCATTGTTACATTAAACGTTAGATTCATTGTTACATTGAACGTTAGATTCATTGTTACATTGAACGTTAGATTCATTGTTACATTAAACGTTAGATTCATTGTTACATTAAACGTTATATTCATTGTTACATTGAACGTTATATTCATTGTTACATTGAACGTTAGATTCATTGTTACATTAAACGTTAGATTCATTGTTACATTATACGTTATACTGAATGCTAGAATGAAAGACTACAAGAGTTAGACTGGGCCCTAGATTGAAAGTTTAGCTGATCGTGAAATTGAACATTAGACTGAACTTCAACGTCACAATCATCACAGAAATTTATAATAAGCGATACACGTTGCATAGATTACTGGATCAGCAACTTTCCACTACATATTCCTCGTCTCGAGTCAAATATTCCACTATTTTCCTCTCCATCACTATATTTCTTGTACGCCAACATATTTACCCTGTCTCCCCCCACATTCTTTGTTTTCAGTCATATATACTTTGGGACCTGATGTCCCAGTATCCTATATATACCATATCTCCTGTCATTTCTGAGTTATTGCAAATAAATCACAGGTTTGAGCTCTTCCCGTTCAGGGATTTCTCCTATTATACCTTTGTCTCTTCCCGTATATTCCTGGTCCACTCAAAGAGCTCTCTAATTATTTTTATCATTATGCTTTACCTAGCAATTTCCTCTTTGGTACATTATATTCTATTATTGTAGAGCCTTCAGGATCTCATTTTCTTTGAAACAAATGATTGCGTGTTGAGCTCTGGATCTCGTTTCCTTTACCGGAAAATGATTATTTTTAATGCATTCTAGGCCTCGTTATCTTCAACGCAAATTATATTTTTTAATGTAATTCAGGAAGAGGTATTTTTTTTCCAGCAGGAGTTATTAGTATAATGTAAGCAGAATTTTGCTTTGTTGTAGTTCAGAGTTTTACTGTCGTAAGTTGATTTTAGCTTTGGGTAGTGTTAGTGTTGAGGTAATATGAATATCACTTTACAGCGTGTCGTGAAATATTAATGTGTAATCAAATATGTAACATTATTAATTAAGTTAATGATTAATGAAATGATTAAGAAAACAGAAAAGTTTTTATCACATTACAAGAAGTGAGGCGACTCATTCATGTAATGTATTCTCTCTCCAGTGTTTTTTTTGGCAGAGAGAGGTGTATGTCTTTCGGTGAAAATGTGTATATTGAGAGTTTAATTTTTTTTTAAGGATTAAGGTATTCTTTTAATCGAAAGGTTTGAAACCCTAGTAACCAACTAGCCAACATGAAGGCAAAAATGTATACAATTGATGCGTACCTCTCAGCTCATTAACATACGATCAGGTGCAACTAGCTGTCAGACTATCACTTGTATTCGTAATATGGGATGCCTGTCCTGAAACCATTGTGTCCTATTCACTGTATTTGCACTCCATTTTAGGGATTAAAGTATTCTTGGATAGTGTTCCACCGCCATGAACCTGGATGGTGATCTCTCAGTATTGACAACTACGTGGTCATCGCCTTGGACGTTCAACTTGCCAGAACAGAGAAGCAGTACCTTCAGCAGCCACAGTAACAAGCATTAGAAGCCAAATCTCTGCAGATCACGAAGAGAACGCATATACCACCACACGTTCCCTTCTCAGTCATGGCAGATGACATCTAATCTACCTTGCCCATAATTACTATCGCATTTGCCTTGTCAATTTCGGAAGGTGAAGTCTAGGATCGTTCCTCTGAGCTTTACTCAGACCTCTACAACACAGTTGTCTTGAAAAATGTCTTAAGTAATACCATGAATTAACGCAAGATTCTAGAATTCACCTTACGAAACAAAGCAAGTGCGATAGTAATTATGGACATGGTAGGTTATAGTGGAAAAATAATATATTAGAAGACGGAGGAACTTACGTGCCTCTTAAGGCCGATTAGAATTAACGTTGTCTGACACAGAAGGGAGAGATGTCAGGATGCGCTACCAAACATCAGAAGATGTCAGAGCTCCAAGTTTATATTTGTATGCCGCTTGAACAATACATATCCCCTTCGATTCTACAGAAAAAGCTCCTTCTTTTTCGTCTAATGCAGTTCACCTTTAACTTAAAATGAATGATAGTATAATTAGTGAAATCGTTCAATGAGAGTGAAAAAAATACATGCGAATGGCACATTGTGTGTGTGAGAGGGGAGCTTGAAATGATCGGTTAATTGAAATAACAGTTATTTATCTGATAATTAGAAGTTTTTGTAAAGTTGGAGCTTGTCAGTGATTTCACACACCCAGCGTTTATATACAGAGCGAGTAACTCCTAATTTAAGAATTAAAGTATCCTTGACTGGTGGTGAACAGGATACAGGCTGGGCTAATGACCAGTAGAGTAGACAATTTATTTTAAACCCTATTAATCTACAAACCAATAGGAAGTCATGAATACGGCAATATACACCGAGTGGAGCATCTCTCTCTCTCTCTCTCTCTCTCTCTCTCTCTCTTCTCTCTCTCTCTCTCTCTCTCTCTCTCTCTCTCTCTCTGTATATATGCTGAGAGGTAACATTAATTCCTATTTAAAGAATTACGGCTTCCATTGTGAATAGTTTACATGCGTCATTAATGAGCCTCGTTTAGTCGATAGACATTAAGCCAAATGAACAGACCAACACCAACATGCAAACTAGGTTATGCCCTCCAAGAGTTTTGTATCTTTAGGAATATATATATATATATATATATATATATATATATATATATATATATATATACCTGCAGACTTAATAAAGACGTATTGATGATAGGCTTCAAATAACACGAATCAACAATTCACTGTTAGGTTTTTGCATGTTGTATTGGGGAACGTAGTGTGTACCTAGCGGGTGCTGGGTGTATTTTAAAGGGGGTGTACATATGGTTTTGCTCTGTGCTACTTATAATTTCTTATTTTCTGTTGGTGATACCCTGTTTATTGTCGAGAGAGAGAGAGAGAGAGAGAGAGAGAGAGAGAGAGAGAAGAGAGAGAGAGAGAGAGCACGTACACAGTATTGATCAAACCAAACACCTCACTTGCAGTCTCCATCGCGAAATTACGCGAACTTCGCCAAATTGCACAGTTGAGGCCCTCCATCAGCACACATTCGTCAGGAGCAACTGTGCCAGTAGGAACAGCCTAGTTTTGTGAGCATTCGAACACTCAAATCGAATAGGAATGCCGTTGTTTTGAATAAATTTTGTGTGTATATACATTCATTTTAAATATATATATATATATATATATATATATATATATATATATATATATATATATATATATATATATATATATATATATATGTAAAACTTGCGATTTTGGCTTAAATATCAACGCTCTTCTTACCGAATAATGCAAGCGAAAATTTGTGTATGCAATGATTTCGCAAAAATCATTCTAAACCTAACGAAAATATATATTTCATTGTGATGTTTATTATTAAATTATTGTAAACTTATCTAAAATATATTAAGTTCGATTAGGCTAAATTAAATTACGCTTGTTATAATAAGATTAGGTAAGTTTTCTAAGGTGCTCCTGGTACAAAAATTATAATTTTTACATTAAAATAAATGAAAAAAAAATCTTTAAACGTTTAGGTAGGGTGGGGGCGACCGACATGTTGTTTTTGGGGAGAGAAAACGATAGTCTTTCTGTTTTTGAGACAAAAAGTTGAGCACGAATTTCGCAGCCACTCGCCTCATGTCCAAATTTTCAGCTAAAATGCTTTGACACTACACATTATGAAATTTCCACAGCACTTGCAATGTCCTAGATACTCTGTCGACGATCTTCGTGAATAGTCTTCCTCACTTTTTTCAGTGCCAGCGTCAGTTTTTGACGTTGAAGGACGACCAGAGGGTTCACAAGTCTGCTTTGAATCGAAAAAAACATTCAGAACACTGTGCTCGACCCATTGCTACGTCGCCAAATGCTTAATGGGGGATTTTGTGAGTTTCACTAGCCATTTTACCGTACATGAAACAGAATTTCCTACAAAAACGTTGTTCTTTTAAAGATTCTAGTCTATTATACAAACATTTGCAAGAAGTGTACTGCGCAGCGGGATCTACGCCGCCCCCATATTTCACCCAGAAAACAAGTGAAAATTCGAGTCCGGGAACTTTTTGATAGCACCTCATATATACATTCATACATATATTCAATAAGATCACAAGGAAACATGTGACATCTTAATGTGTAATATAGCCACAATGAAAGCCCGGCTAACCAGTTTCCCTGAATCCCTTCACAAACTATTACCCTGCTCACACTCCAACAGCTCGTTAAGTCCCAAAATCCATTCGTCTCCACTCCTATCTAACACGCTCACACATGCCTGCTGTGTGTCCATGCTCCTTGGGCACAAAACCTCTTTAACCCCCCTCCCTCCATTACTTCCTAGGAAGGCCCCTACACCTCCTCCCGTTCACTACAGATTTATTCACCATCTAAGTCATCCTATTTTGCTTCATCCTCTCTAAATGAACAAACCACTTCAACAACCCCTCTTGAGCCCTCTGTTTAATACTTTTAGTAACTCCACATCTCTTCTTAATTTCCACATTACGAATTCTCTGCATAATATTTACACCACACATTGCCCTTAGACACGACGTCTCCACTGCCTCCAGCTCCTTCTCACTGCAGCATTTACAACCCATGTTTATGACATAGGTGACATTTGTCTGCAAATACTGACCAGTACCAGGTTTTTCCTTGAGTAAATTTCGACTACATCCACACAGCAATCTTGAGCTCGACTCCTGCGCCCTCAAAAGCCGTCTTGTGTCCAGTTTTTTGCAGACAGCCACGGGGGATGACTCTCCGGATATCTGAGCTGCATTTTGGCAGTGAAGTGGTTTACAAGGAGGTCAGCCTTTTCTTGAATGCTGGTTGTGACAGCAGCACCATCCTGGCGATTTACAAGTGGATTGCGTCCTTGAAGAAATATGCAAGTCGTAGTTTTTATTTTTATTTCACAGGCTACCAGGTTATTGAGCCAGCTCTTCTTCGTATAACTTCTCTCTCTCTCTCTCTCTCTCTCTCTCTCTCTCTTTCTCTTTGTGCCGAGAAACTGTGGGCCATAACGTGATTTTTACCTCTTTACAGCTGCGATAAAGCAGCCTCCTGAACTAGTCCAACAACCTCTATTACCCCCCACTTAATCGCATATTGCGCAACTTTCCAATGGCAAGAGCTCTAACGCGGCTATTATGTGTGTCTCTCTCTCTCTCTTTCTCTCTCTCTCTCTCTCTCTCTATCTATCTATCTTTTACACAAGGGTTTTTACTGGACTAGGTGGGTTAGGCTAAGTAAAAGTTGTTACCTACCTCAGCTCATTTGAAAGCTTTTTTTATTGTTATGAAACACATATAAACAGAGGGCAGGAGGATGAAGTTGGAGTGAGCTGTGGGCCAGAGATTTCATTAGATCAAATGACCTTATTTCATCGATGTTGTTATGCTATACGACTCGAGTCATTCTAGGAATGAATAATTTCACACGAAGTGAGGTTCTTGAGAAGGGCGCACCCAGAACGTAGTTGTTGTTCGTCTTGTTGTACTTGTAGTATGGATGCTGTTTTCTTGCTGTCCGTGAAATGGAGCCAAGACGGCTATTGAATTGAGGATGGTGTATGGGTCTCCTTCAGTGGGTTTCTTTCAATGGGTTTTCTTCAGCTGGGTCTCCTTCAGCTGGGTCTCCTTCAGCTGGGTCTCCTTCAGCTGGGTCTCCTTCAGCTGGGTCTCCTTCAGCTGGGTCTCCTTCAGCTGGGTCTCCTTCAGCTGGGTCTCCTTCAGCTGGGTCTCCTTCAGCTGGGTCTCCTTCAGCTGGGTCTCCTTCAGCTGGGTCTCTTTACTCTGATGGGAAACGCCTAAGCGATAAAAAAAAAAAATATATATAACATGATTTAACGTATAACAGAGATACACAAATAATCCACACTGAAGCCAAAAGACTTTAGACAGAGTTTCGGGACCACTCAGGACCGACCGAAACGTCGTTTAACGTTTCCTCTCCATGTTGTTGGTTATTTATGAACTGTTTCAAGTACACTGTTGTGAATTTTAATCTTTACATAACTGTGTTGAAAAAAAAATTTCAACATTGGTTTCCGGAAGATGACTTGGGACTGCCAGTGGCCATTGAATTGCAACTCGCAACAATTATGAATGCTCATAAAAGGAAACATGCGGTTGAAGTTTGGAAGTGAAGGCCCCTGAAGGCTGTTTGCACAACAAATTTTTCGTTTTGATGGGGAAAGGAGGCTTCATGTCCGTGTTTATCAAAGCAACAGAAGTCAATAAACTTAATATTACTTGTGAACCAGACTGCCCAGCTTATGTGGCATTCGTGGCTGAGTGGATAACAGCGCTGCCTGGGAATCTTGACCGTCCCCAGAAGCAGTATCGAGTCCTGCTGACTGCGATCTTTCTCTGTATAACCTCGCTTGTTTCTGCTTTCATTATAATAGATAAAAGGCCTGAATTTTAAAGAAAAATTATTAACCTAAAATATAATATAAATATATATATATATATATATATATATATATATATATATATATATATATATATATATATATATATATATATATATATATATATATATAGTGTGTGTGAATGACCTAAAAAGAATGGAGGAGAGAATAAGTGATCTTGATGCCCATGATGCCCTGTATCTCCTCACAAGGTGTCTTACTATGCCAAGACTCACTTCTTGAGGTGCGCACCCTCTTTGAAAACCCAACACTTGACGAGTATGACGCACACCTGAGATCAACCTTCAAGAAGGCACTGAATCTGTCACTAGAGGATCAGCAATGGGAGCAGGCAACCCTCCCAGTGCGACTGGGAGGTATAGGGTGCGCAAAGCAAGGCAGGTAGCGTTACCTGCATTTCTGTCATCGTGTTTGGCCTCCTGTGGATTAGTCAAGAGGATTGTCCCTGAACGTTTGAGAGGTGTGGTGGGAGCTCAAGACCCCAAGTTCATTGAAGCAGCAGTGCAGTGGGACATCCTGGCAGACTCCTCCAGTAGACCAGCTCCTCCCATAGAGCACAAACAGTCCCACTGGGACAAACCGATCATGGAAAAAATTTCCAACACAATGCTCACCAACGCTTCAGGAAAGGACAAAGCTCGTCTCCTAGCGGTGAAGGCACCACACTCAGGAGATTTCCTTCTTGCTGTTCCCAATTCCTCTCTGGGCACTCGACTCGACCCACAGGCCATTCGGATTGGTGTTGCTCTTCGCCTAGCCGCCCCCATACTCACCGAACATAGGTGTATTTGCGGCAGGACGACGGCTGATCAATTCGGACTTCATGGTCTAGTGTGTCACACATCAGAAGGGAAGTATGCTAGACATGAGGAGGTCAATGACATCATAAAGAGAAGCCTCGCCACAGCCCGTTGCCCAGCTCAACGGGAACCCCAAGTGCAGAGGTCTGATGGAAGTCAAAAGCGTCCTGATGGAGCCACCATGCAACCCTGGAAGGATGGTAAGCAGATTGCTTGGGACTACACCTGTGCTGCCACATTGGCAGACACCTACCTGCCACACTCCTTAGCCGAAGGAAGTGGAGCTGCCAGCCACAGGGAGACCCAGAAGACCCGCAAATATGAAGACCTTCCCTCTTGCTATAACTTCATCCCAATAGGGTCGGAGACCCATGGAGCATGGGGCAAGTGTGCTCTAAAGTTTCTCAAGGAGCTGGGTGGAAAACTCATCATAGAAACCAAGGACCACAGGGCGACCAGCTTCCCTCTTTCAGAGACTCAGTGTTGCGATCCAGAGGGAAATGCCTGCAGTATTCTGGGCACGCGGCCCACTGCCGGGGAGTTGGACGAAGTATTTGACATGTAGCTCTGAGTTGTTATCTATGTTGTTTTACTCCCCATTGTATTTTGTCTTGAAATAAAGTTTGTAAAAAAAAGATGGGGTGGTAGGGGAAGTGGAATATTCAAATGGCTTCAGAAAGAAATCTAAATATTCTTCCTTGAAGTCTTTTTATCCACTTCTCCGAGGCAATGGGTCCCACAAATATATATATATATATATATATATATATATATATATATATTTATGAGGATAGTGAGGCTCAGGTTAGAGTGTGTAGGAGGGAAGGGGACTATTTCCCAGTAAAAGTGGGCCTTAGACAAGGATGTGTGATGTCACCGTGGTTGTTCAATATATTTATAGATGGGGTTGTAGGAGAAGTGAATGCGAGGGTCTTGGCAAGAGGTGTTGGGCTAAAAGATAAAGAAGCAAATACAAAGTGGGAGTTGTCACAGTTGCTTTTTGCTGATGACACTGTGCTTTTGGGAGATTCTGAAGAGAAGTTGCAGAGGTTGGTGGATGAATTTGGTAGGGTGTGTAAAAGAAGAAAATTGAAAGTGAATATAGGAAAGAGTAAGGTGATGAGGATAACAAAAAGAATAGGTGACGAAAGATTGGATATCAGATTGGAGGAGAGAGTATGGAGGAGGTGAATGTATTCAGATATTTGGGAGTGGTCATGTCGGCGGATGGGTCTATGAAGGATGAGGTGAATCATAGAATTGATGAGGGGAAAAGGGTGAGTGGAGCACTTCGGAGTCTGTGGAGACAAAGAACCTTGTCCATGGAAGTAAAGAGGGGAATGTATGAGAGTATATTTATACCAACGCTCTTATATGGGTGTGAAGCATGGGTGATGAATGTTGCAACGAGGAGAAGGCTGGAGGCAGTGGAGATGTCATGTCTGAGGTCAATGTGTGGTGTGAATATAATGCAGAGAATTCGGAGTTTGGAAATTAGGAGGAGGTGCGGGATCACCAAAACGATTGTCCAGAGAGCTGAGGAGGGGTTGTTGAGGTGGTTTGGACATGTAGAGAGAATGGAACGAGACAGAGTGACTTCGAGAGTGTATAAATCTGTAGTGGAGGGAAGGCGGGGTAGGGGTCGGCCTAGGAAAGGGTGGAGGGAGGGGGTAAAGGAAGTTTTGTGTGCGAGGGGCTTGACCTTCCAGCAAGCATGTGTGAGCGTATTTGATAGGAGTGAATGGAGGCATATGGTTTTTAATACTTGACGTGCTGTTGGAGTGTGAGCAAAGTAACATTTATGAAGGGATTCAGGGAAACCGGCAGGCCGGACTTGAGTTCTGGAGATGGGAAGTACAGTGCCGGCACTCTGAAGGAGGAGTGTTAATGTTGCAGTTTTATAACTGTAGTGTAAAGCACCCCTCTGGCAAGAGAGTGATGGAGTGAATGATGGTGAAAGTTTTTCTTTTTCGGGCCACCCTGCCTTGGTGGGAATCGGCCGATGTGTTAATAAAAAAAAAAAATATATTATATTATTGTGTCCACGAACGAGTGGTATTGATCAATAACTACACTGCACTAGCCAGGGATCGAACCCATGGTCCTTGGGAAGAGAGTACAACATTCAGTCCTACTGGATGCTCTACTCTTAAGGACTGTGTGGTTCAGTGGACTAGAGCGTCATGTGTTTTCGCTCATCATGAGGCGGGCCAAAGCATCATGGGTTCTACCCCTGGCTAGTGCAGTGTAGTTATTGATCAATACCACTCGTTCGTGGACACAACAATATATATATATATATATATATATATATATATATATATATATATATATATATATATATATTATAATAGGTCAATCATTTTTCTTTAAAATTCAGGCCTTTTATCTATTATAATGAAAGCTTGTCACGGTTACACAAAGGAGGAAGAATGTTGTAGATCACAAGCGTGACAACCAGAGCAAAAACAAACGCGGCTGCTGAATCAGCGGAAACAAAACTAAACCTGTAAAAAAAAAGATCAACCAGTTCAATCAAAATACTGTTTTAGTATAATAGATAAAGCAGCTTTCTCCTCCTCCTGTTCCTTCTCTTATTATTATTTTTATATTAATGCGAGTCGCTAAATAATCTGGGTTATTCGGAGGAAGTAGTATCGAAGGCTCGATCCTCCGTCCGCTTTTAGCGAGATAAAAACTCTTATATGTATATCTTGGATTTGAGTTTTGAGTTTTTTTAATAATCACTCAGCCTCCTGCAAGGTGCTCTCGACCAGGACGTGGCGAAGGCGGAGGATCGGCCCGTAATTCCAACCCGTTGTTGAGTGGAGCTGTGACTGACAGTTGCCGTCAGCGGGGAGACGTTGACTGTCAGCTGGACCTGACGCCACGCCTCACACCGTCCAGAACTATAATCTTATTATTTTATCCGCTCATTAGTCAGCAGCCATTTCCGTCCGGGTTGTTGTGTGTTGGATCTGCCTTTGACTGAATGGTATTAAAGCGATTATATTGTTTTGATGGTTCTGGGAATGGACTAGCGTCTGCAAGAATGTGATTATTTATATATATATATTTATTTGGTAGGTTTTATGTAAATAACACACACACACACACACACACACACACACACACACACACTCATTCACTATACTTGACTGAGAGTATGCAGTTTACTTAAGGCCGGTGTTAATGCCCTCTAGCAGTCGAAGCAACTAAAATAGAAAGAAAAAGGCTTGCTGTCTAGAGTACTGTGAGGGGTGACAGGTAGACTGGGAAGCTAGACTGAACTGGCTTTTCCCTCCCCAACCAGCTTCCCCCCAGTAACTGATTACCACTCCCGCCCCTCACCCCAAGGGTGTAGTTTACATATTCCAAAAAAACAAACCAACAACACCCCAGGCACCAATAGTTTTCCCTCTAATAAGATGTCTATCTCTCTCAATCATTTTTCCACATAAATATAACATTTCCCAAGTCTTCTACTTCAATACTCCAAAACTATCTACCCTCTGCTATCATTCAGCATACTGTCATAGTTGCCATTCCATGTACGGCCACTCCCTCCGTCCTTCCCTCGTCTCCCTCCAGCCATCGATGGCTGGAGGGAGACTCCAGCCATCACACGCACACGCCCAAGGACACGCACGCACGAACCTAAACCATCTCTCTCAGTCCTCCATAACTCACTCATTTTCCCTACAAGCGGTCTCTCTCCCTGACTTTCAGCAATAGTGCACGAATCACCCAACTATCCACAATAACAACTCAATCACAGGAAAATATACTTGAATGTCATAATATCAAGACACGGGAGCACCTGAGAGAGCTGGACACAGCAGAAACCACTGAACCAGACCGAATACTGACACGTGTTGAAAGTCATGAAAGAGCCATTTGCATGGATTCAGCAAGTCCAGTGAGACAGGTGAACTACAGGACTGCCGGAAGATAACGTATATACGACCTAAACCTATGGAAATGATAACAAGAGACTGATGGAACATCTGGGGAAAAGCTGAAGGAGCTCAAACTAGATTAAAAAAACAGACTGCATATTTTTAGTCTCACCAGAGATTGATTCACAGCCTGGAGGTACAAACTGAGTGAGTGGAAGAGTTCTTCAGCAGCTCTAAGAATTCCTCACCCTTTATTGTGAGTACTTAGATGCTAATGACCGGTTCTTTATTCAAGGACTATGATACGACACTTACAGGTCAGACACATCCACGTGAACATAATAAAAACACAGGGTCCTATAAAGACAGAAAACAGAAACATGATGAAGGTATAAAGTATCATCCTGGATAAAGTAACAGAGAGTTCCCGAGGAATCGGATTTCAGGCATAATCATTTTGCTAAGTGTAAATGCATATCGATAAGGCAAGGATGATGAGAAGAATGAGAAATACAAGACAAAACCAAGAAATTTTGAAAATATTTTTATAACCTACACAAATGATCCACGAGGTCATTGGAATTTTCCTCCAATAATTGCAAGACTAGAATGGATGGAACTCCAGAAACTGGATACAGAAAGTACCTGAGGTGTAGACATGCTGACTGACCACTATTACAATTATCGTTAGGAACCTCACAAGACACTCTGATTCACTTATTTCAGGCGAAACTTCAAGCGCAGAGCATAAGTTCAGAGTCCACACCAAGACAAACATGTGAAGAAGCTTGTAAAGTTGAGAGGTATGCCAACAGACCAGCCTCGGAGTTAAGAAAAAATACCTATGAGAAAAATCTAAACCATCTCAACTTCATGTTAACTCAACTTCATGTTAACTGAACTTCATATTAACTGAACTTCATGTTAACTCAACTTCATGTTAATTGAACTTCATATTAACTGAACTTCATGTTAGCTAAACTTCATGTTAGCTAAACTTCATGTTAGCTAAACTTCATGGTAACTGAACGAATACCCAGTTCTTCAGCTTCAGTGAGTGACATTTTTACCTGCTTCCCACCTCTTTCTAACACATTCATATAATTTAAAAAAAAAATATTTATTTAATACAATACTTTTAATTTAACTGATAAAACAACAGCAGTGTAAGCTTCGCATATCTGATTCAATTAAGTTTCCTTTGAGAACAAGATTGTTTTCCAAAGTCAAGCTAACTGTTTCTGAATAAATATTATGAGCAGTAACTCTCTCAATTTTATGGTAACAATTCATAAAAGGTTTATCATATTGTTTCCATCTTTTTTTTAATAAAAAAATTAAAAGCTCACAGTAAACAGTTTTGATGCTGTTCCCGGATTTCAGACAGCAGCGTTGAGTGGAAAATTCTTAAAAGTCAAGTGAGGAAAGTTTTCAATTGAGCTTCTCAACCGAAAAATGGGCAGGCAAACAATTCAAAGTGGCCGTGTACTGTTTCCCCCGCTTCCCTCCTGGACTGGAACGAGGGAAAACGCTTTGCGTAGTTGAAAATCCATGCAGAGTATATCCAAAAAAATCTCCTTCATCCTATCTCTTATTCCCCTCTTCATCCCCCCCCCTCCACACACACAAAACCACTGACAAACAATTGGACAGTGCAATTTATGGACGTCCTTCTCTCTTTCCTTCTGCAAGCAGCAGCAATTGGCAAGCATCAAAGAAATCTCTCCTCAGTGTAATTTGATTCCTAACCGATAATCCATAGCCGTAGTGCACATTTTCTCCACTGGAAAAATGAACAGGTATTGGCTTTAGCAAGATGACTAGCTTCTAGCGCCAACCCACCTACACATGGACACTCAAACGCATACACGCACACATTCAAGAAAGGCTTAAAAAAAAGACTGCATCTTGAAACGCCTGAAGAGAAGAGACATGATTACGAAGTGCATGATATTCAGAAGACTTAATTGGGAAGAGATAGATTGATTGAAAGTAAAGAACCAACTACAAGGAGGTATAAATGGAAGTTAAAATTAAATGAGTCAGAGTGAGGCGGTTAAAAGTTGGAACAATCTGTATGATTAAGTAGTGAAAGCAGCTTTCATAGAAAATATTGGTATCATATATCGTTCCAGGTAAAGTTATTAATTGTTAGTGTACCGAGAATCCCCCAAAGAGGTTCTGTGAGTCGTTTTACGAAAGTATGGATCAAGAAGACACACATGCAATGTATGGGGGTCTGCTATTTAGGATATTTTTTTACTTACCAGGAGTTTCTTAATACAGTGCATATAAAATCAGAGATTATTTAGTTAAAAGAAGGTCGAATGTGGAAAAGTCAGGTGTAACATAGAAATACTGATGGACATCTGAGGTGGAATGGGGGTAAACTTATCATGAAAGAACAGAACTTG
>WNWK01005880.1:0-113583 GCA_009830355.1 Cherax destructor
GAATGTCACATTCAGGGTTTTAAATTGTTCCAAGTAGACAGAAGTATCGGGAAAGGGGGTGGGGTGGCACTCTATGTCCGTGATCATTTAAATTGTTGCATAAAAACGGGTATAAAGTCTGAATTAACACATACAGAGTCTGTCTGGATAGAATTTTCAGAGGGGTGTGAAAAATTGATTTTAGGCGTGATTTACCGTCCTCCAAACTTAGATAGACAACAAGGGAGACTACTTTGGGAGGAATTTGTTAAGGCCACAAGACACGATAACGTAGTAATTTTAGGGGACTTTAACTTTAGTCAGATTGATTGGAATTTCATGACAGGGAATTTAGAATCTAACGACTTTTTAGAAGTAGTTCAGGATTGCTTTTTGAAGCAGTTTGTAACAGAACCTACAAGGGGAAATAACCTACTTGACTTGGTTCTGGCAAGCAAGGAAACCCTTGTTAATAATTTAGAAATTACAGAGGAACTCGGCTCAAGCGACCACAAGTCAATTACCTTTAGCATTGAATGGATGTATGATAGTAGGGATAATTCAGTAATGGTCCCAGATTTTCGCTTAGCAGATTATAATGGACTTAGAGAACACTTATCAACTGTGGACTGGGGTGAAGAAGAGAGGTATCAATATGACAGTTTTCTTAACACTATACAGGCTGCCCAAAGAACATTTATCCCGTATAAAGAAATTAGATCAAGTAGAAATGACCCAAAATGGATGAATAATAGGCTCAAATATCTTTTAGGGCAGAAGAAAGGAATTTATAGGCGCATAAAAGAGGTGAGGGTCATCTTATAAATCAGTATACTGACATTAAGAGGGACGTTAAAAAGGGAATAAGAAAAGCTAAACGGGACTATGAAATTAAAGTTGCTAGGGATTCAAAAACTAACCCAAAAATTTTTTCCAGGTTTATAGAACAAAAGTTGGGGATAAGATAGGTCCCCTTAAAAATAACTTTGGGCATCTTACTGACAAGGAGAATGATATGTGCTCTATTTTTAACTATTATTTTCTCTCGGTTTTCACACAGGAAGACATTAATAATATCCCAGTAATTAATTTTTACAGAGGCCCAGAAGAAGATAAATTATGTAATATCACAGTCACTAGCGAAATGATTATGAAACAGCTGGACCGACTGAAACAAAATAAATCGCCGGGTCCTGATGAGCTTTTGCAAGGGTTCTTAAGGAATGCAAAATGGAACTCTGTGAACCAATATCTAACATTTTTAATTTATCTCTTCAAACAGGTGTAGTGTCTGATATGTGGAAGATGGCTAATGTAATTCCTATTTTTAAAGCAGGGGACAAGTCACTACCGTCAAACTACCGCCCAATAAGCCTGACCTCAATTGTAGGCAAATTACTAGAGTCAATTAAGTGATTTTTAAGCCATCTAGATAACCATAATTTGATTAATGATACCCAGCATGGATTCACGAGGGGCCGTTCCTGCCTATCCGTTCCTGCAAGTACTGGTTTTCGAACAGAGTTGTAGATGCGTGGAACAATCTTCCGAATACTGTGATGAGGCTAGGACCTTGGGTGGCTTTAAAAAGATTGGACAACTAATGAGTGGTAGGGGCTGGGTTTGATTGGTGTCGTGAGTACGGAATAAATTCTTGGTAGTGGTGGTTTGATATGGACCTGCCTTGTATGGGCCAGTAGGCCTTCTGCAGTGTTCCTCCTTTCTTATGTTCTTATGTTCTAATTTATTAACCTTCTTCAGTAAAGCTTTTGAGGCTGTTGATCACGATAAAGAATTCGATATTGTTTATTTAGACTTTAGTAAGGCTTTTGATAGAGTACCGCACCAGAGACTGTTAAAGAAAGTGGCAGCTCATGGCATTGGGGGAAAAAGTGCTGTCATGGATCGAGTCATGGCTCACCAATAGGAAGCAGAGAGTGTGCATAAATGGGGTTAAATCCGAATGGGGACTTGTAACAAGTGGTGTTCCACAGGGATCAGTCTTAGGCCCATTGTTATTTATAATATATATCAATGACCTTGATGAGGGAATTACTAGTGATATGAGCAAATTCGCCGACGACACGAAGATAGGTAGGATAATTGATTCAAACATAGATGTCATAGAACTTCAGGAAGATTTAGACAAACTTAATTCGTGGTCAGAAAAGTGGCAGTTGCAGTTCAATGTAGATAAATGCAAGGTTCTGAAGCTCGGGAGTGTCCATAACCCAAGCACTTATAAGTTAAATAACGTAGAACTTAGCCATACAGATTGCGAGAAGGACTTGGGGGTGATGGTAAGCAGCAACCTTAAACCAAGACAGCAATGCCTAAGCGTATGAAATATAGCAAATAGATTACTGGGATTTATATCAAGAAGTGTAAGCAACAGAAGTCCAGAGGTTATATTACAGCTTTATACATCATTAGTAAGGCCTCACCTAGATTACGCAGCTCAGTTCTGGTCTCCATATTACAGAATAGATATAAATTCGTTAGAAAACATTCAGCGACGAATGACAAAGTTAATTCATAGCATTAGAAATCTTCCGTATGAAGAAAGATTGAAGACCCTTAAATTACATTCACTTGTAAGACGAAGAATGAGGGGAGACATGATCGAGGTATATAAGTGGAAGATGGGTATTAATAAGGGGGATATAAATAAGGTCTTGAGGATATCTCTCCAAGAGAGAACCCGCAATAATGGATTCAAATTGGATAAGTTTAGATTTAGAAAGGATATAGGAAAATATTGGTTTTGGAAATAGGGTAGTTGATGAGTGGAACAGTCTGCCTAGTAGGGTCATTGAAGCTAGGACCTTGGGTAGTTTCAAATTTAGGTTGGATAAATTCATGAGTGAGAGGGGTTGGATTTGAGTGGGACTCGAACTTGAGTTAATAGAATCTTCAAAGCTTATTTCTTGGGTAGAATTGAAAATTAGGTGGATGGATTGTGAAGGACCTGCCTAGTATGGGCCAACAGGCCTGCTGTAGTGTTCCTCCTTTCTTATGTTCTTATGTTCTTATGAATCCATTATTGCGGGTTCTCTCTTGGAGAGATATCCTCAAGACCTTATTTATATCCCCCTTATTAATACCCATCTTCCACTTATATACCTCGATCATGTCTCCCCTCATTCTACGTCTTACAAGTGAATGTAATTTAAGGCTCTTCAATCTTTCTTCATACGGAAGATTTCTAATGCTATGTATTAATTTAGTCATTCTACGTTGAATGTAATGTAGGTACTGAGGGCCACAGTGTAATGTAGGTACTGAGGACCACAATGAAATGTAGGTACACTGAGGACCAGTGTAATGTAGGTACACCGAGGACCACAATGTAATGTAGGTATATTGAGGACCACAATTTAATGTAGATTTACTGAGGAATACAATGTAATGTAGGCACATTGAGGACCACAGTGCAATGTAGGTAGATTGAGGACCACAATGTAATGTAGATACAATGAGGACCACAATGTAATGTTGGTTTACTGAGAACCACAATGTAATGTAGGTACATTGAGGACCACAATGCAATGTAGGTTTACTGAGGATCACAATGTAATGTAAGTTTACTGAAGGCCACAATTTAATGTAGATAGATATACTGAGGACCATAAAGTAATTAGTAACTGGTTGTGAAAGCAATATACACTTGGCCTATTGTGTGTGTACTCACCTAGTTGTGACTGCAGGGGTCGAGTCACAGCTTCTGGCACCGCCTCTTTGCTGGCCGCTACTAGGTCACACTTCCTGCTCCATGAGCTTTATCATACCTCTTCTTGGAGCTATGTATGGATCCTGCCTCCAATACATCACTTTTCCAGACTATTCCACTTCCCGACAACTCTGTGACTGAAGAAATACTTCTAACATCCCTGTGATTCATGTGAGTCTTCAACTTCCAACTGTGACCCCTTGTTGCTGTGTCCCATCTCTGGAACATCCTGTCTCTGTCCACCTTGTCGATTCCTTTCAGTATTTTGTATGTCGTTATCATATCCCCCCTATCTCTCCTGTCTTCCAGTGTCGTCAGGTCGATTTCTCTTAACCTTTCCTCGTAGGACATACCCCTTAGCTCCGGGACCAGTCTAATTGCAAACCTTTGCACTTTCTCTAGTATTATTACGTGCTTGGATAGGTGTGGGTTCCAAATTGGTGCTGCATATTCCAATATGGGCCTAACGTACACAGTGTACAGGGTCCTGAACGATTCCTTATTCAGATGTCGGAATGCTGTTCTTAGGTTTGCAAGGCGCCCGTATGCTGCAGCAGTTATTTAGTTGATGTGCGCCTCAGGAGATGTGCTCGGTGTTATACTCACCCCAAGATCCTTTTCCGTGAGTGAGGTTTGTAGTCTCTGGCCCCCTAGGCTGTACTCCGTATGCGGTCTTCTTTGCCCTTCCACAATCTTCATGACTTTGCACTTGGTGAGGTTGAACTCCAGGAGCCAGTTTCTGGACCATGCCTGCAGCCTGCCCAGATCCGTTTTTAGTTCTGCCTGGTCCCCGTCAGATTGAATTCTTCGCATCAACTTTACATCATCTGCAAACAGGGACACTTCGGAGTCTATTCCTTCCGTCATGTCGTTCACAAATACCAGAAACAGCACCGGTCCTAGGACTGACCTCTGTGGAACCCCACTCGTCACAGTACTCACCTAATTGTGGTTGCAGGGGTCGAGACTCAGCTCCTGGCCCCGCCTCTTCGCTGTCCGCTACTGGGTCTCTGCTCTCCCTGCTCCATGAGCTTTATCATACCTTGTCTTAAAACTATGTATGGTTCCTGCCTCCACTATATCTTTCTCTAGACTATTCCACTTCCTGACTACTCTGTGGCTGAAGAAATGCTTCCTAACATCCCTTTGACTCATCTGAGTCTTCAGCTTCCAGTTGTGTCCCCTTGTTTCTGTGTTCCCTTTCTGGAACATCCTGTCACTGTCTACCTTGTCAATTCTCCGCAGTATTTTGTATGTCGTTATCATGTTTCCTCTGACCCTTCTTTCCTCCAGTGTTGTTAGTCCTATTTCCCTCAACCTTTCTTCATAAGACAGACCCCTGAGTTGTGGAACTAACCTTGTCGCAAACCTTTGCACTTTCTCTAGTTTCTTTACGTGCTTGACCAGGTGTGGGTTCCAGACTGGTGCTGCATATTCTAGTATGGGCCAGTGTGTGTGTGTGCGTGCGTGTGTGTGTATGTGTGTGTGTGCGTGCGTGCGTGTGTGTGTATGTGTGTGTGTGTGCGCGCCTGCGTGTGTGTGCGTGCGTGCATGTGTCGCAGCTGGGAGTAAAGAGAAGAGTGAAAAGTAATCTTAAGAAGATTTTTGCCTTTTTCTCCTCACCTGGATGTGAATTATCATCATTATATTCAAAACATGCGCTGAGTTCATATGGGTTATTGTGCTGTCACTAAGGGTGTGCGAGAGTATGGTTGTAAAAATTAAAGTTATAGTTGGTATAATAGAAGAATTCCCCTCCCCCTCAAAAAATAAGCAAATTAGCGAGTTTGAATCTAAGATGTTAATTTTGGTGAACGAGAGTGAGAGCGTTGTACATGTTGCAAGTGAATTGTGCTTACTCTGTGACAGATAGGTTAATCTATTAAGATGGCAAATTGAGAGTGCAGCCTGGCAGTCCTCACACATGGGTGCTGGGTGTTTCTCACTGTGTGGTATCCGTGTATAAGTCGCATGTGTCCGATACGTAAACCAAGAGCGGGGAAAAGACGGTCAGGAATCTAGTTGTGGTTTGATAGAAAAGAAGGTTGCTGTCAGTGCTTTCGTAGTTGAGAGAGTTTTAGACAGTAATCCCCTGTATCTAATTTGTAGTTAGTCTGCTTGTTGATTACCCTCAACATCTGCGTGTAACAGGAACCCATAATTTTTTTTTCTATTGTTCTTTCTAGAAATACGACAAGCTGGAACTGAAGAGGAGAGTTTACATTCACGATGGTGTGTAGCCTTGTTTCTGTTATCTTGATAAAATCCTCATTACTTTTTCACCACTGCATGCCTATTCAGATGAAGCATGTACTGCAACCTTTGTATAAATGTATAACAATCTATAAAACTATATGTAGTGATCTTGAAAATTACTGTCTGGTACAGTCCGTGGATCACGTGCCTGGGATTATCTTGGCTTTAACGGGCAAAGGCATTTCCACTTCTATTAAAATTTCAGTGAAATACAACCTTAATAGGTTCAGTCCCTGTCGTGAATGTGTAAATATATTGCAAGTGCAGGTGAGGAATGTGACTTTGTCACGCAGGTGTGGATGAATGTGGACAAACACACATGAGCACGCACAGGAGCTGAGTCTCGACCCCTACAACCACAAATAGGTGAGTCCATGCCCACACAAAGACACACACACACACACAGGACAGGAGAGATAGGGGGGACATGATAACGACATATAAGATACTGAGAGGAATAGACAAGGTGGACAGAGACAGAATGTTCCAGAGATGGGACACAGCAACAAGGGGACACAGTTGGAAGTTGAAGACTCAAATGAATCACAGGGATGTTAGGAAGTATTTCTTCAGTCATAGAGTGGTCGGGAAGTGGAATAGCTTGGGAAGCGATGTAGTGGAGGCAGGTTCCATACATAGCTTTAAGGAGAGGTATGATAAAGCTCATGGATCAGGGAGCGTGACCCAGTAACGACCAGTGAAGAGGCGGGGCCAGGAGCTATGACTCGACCCCTGCAACCACAAATAGGTGAGTACAACTAGGTGAGTACACACACACACACACACACACACACACATACATACACACACATACACACAGAGCTGCAGGTAATGTGTTGCAGCTAGGGGGTTATATTTCACATTAACATAAAGCAACAAAGAGCGTATTGTCTGAAGGAAGCTTGCTGAGTCTTACCTGAGCCTCACAATCTCCTTGTTTATCTTGCACGAGAGGCTTCAATCTCACATGCAAAACCATGCTACTCTTTTGCTCGATTGCACCTTCATAGAGATTTTCTTTAATAATTATAATAGTAATATTATTATTATTATTATTACTTTTATTAAGTTTTTTGTATTTTTTAGGGCAGTGTTAACCATGAAGATGGTCATAGAGCACCTGGGAAGGTTTTCTCAAATTTCTTGGATCTAGATCACTTCTAAATACACATGTTTATCTAAGGCAATAAAGGAAAATAAAAATGCTTATTTTTTGTTTGTAAAATGTAAGTTCCAAAATACTCTAGTATTGCTTCCCATCAGGGGGGGTTGCCTTGATGTTAGAGGACTCTTGATCCAAAGAACTGGAGTTACCCTTCCTTTCCTCGGATCAGTCATTGATTACGTCAAATTCCCCAGGCGGTGTGGCTGCCCCTGTGAGTTTAGCATTTTCCCATGAATATAAAAATATTATACACCGCATTTCGGTTAATTAGATTTGTAAATGTTTATGTCAGCAAATAATATTTTTTACAAATTTTGATTGTTGTCCCACATGACAGTGTTGAACAATTACATAACCTCAGCATGTATGTTATCACAGATAAACACGTACACGTACGCACACGTACACACACGTACACTCACACAGTTCCGGGGAACTGGAACTGTGGCCCTTGTTGCAGCACGTCCAGCGCTTTACTACTGAAGGAAAACATGAACTAAAGTTCTGTTTCCTAATTCTTCCTCTTTGAAAGTCTCGTAACTCGGTGGTGAAGCGCGGGACCTACCACCAGGACCACGGTTTGATCTCCCCGTCCTTTCTTGCGTTTATTCATTGATAGTTGTCTATGACGTATTCTGTATTTATAGACTATATGGCCTTGAGGGGGTGAGGATAGATTTACCTTGGTAAACTTCTGAGGCCTGGGAATAGACAGTAGCGTCACAGCTGGTGACGCTGACGGTAAACATGAACTCAAGTTCTAGTTCCGAAATTATATTGTAAGCCTTGTAGCCCAGCGGTTAACCGCTGGACTTGCTATCACCAGGACCACGTTCGAGCCCTCTGAGGTCTTCTTCATCTGTGGAAGAGGCATACGTTAATTAAAATTTTATGGACATGTCTTAGGGCAATAATAATGATGATGATGATGATGATGATAATAATAATAATAATACTAATAATAATAATAATAATAATAATAATAATAATAATAATAACAACACAACAGTAAATGAGCCAGAGAAGTGTACTTTGATGTAAGTTGAATATAACCCTGGTTTGTCTGTGTCAAGCATTAAAAATAATAGAAGTAAATAATGAATCAGAATGGCATAGTAATGCAGTTAGAAGCCTGAATCAATTTATTAATATAACGTGAACGTAGATAGGCACAGTTAGAAGACTGTATAGATCTGTGACTCATTATGATAACATAAATGTAGATCAGTAATTTTACAGTGTAATGGGAACAGACTGACTGATTGAAGTTTGAGACACTTATGCAATATATAGGATCTTTATTAAGGAAACGTTTCGCCACACAGTGGCTTCATCAGTCCAATACAAAGCAGAGAGGGGTAAGGAGAGGAGGAGTTTGAGGTAATCAGTCCTTCAGGCTGACTGATACAACCACTCATTTACGTAGTAACTTGCAATGTGAACAGATCGATTCATCAACTCATTTACGTTTCATCTTGCAATGAAAACAACGATTCAGAAACTCATTTACGTTTCTACTTGCAGTGCAAAACAAAGTGACTCTTTTTATTGTGGCAACGTTTCGCTCTCCAGGAGCTTTTTCAAGCCGTTAGTCACTCGTCCAATCACTCTCCTTAACTCTGATTGCCTGGAATTTTTGCGTGACAAAAGGGAATAAAATTCCAATATATTACTCTATTAATAATATTCAAAACAGTTGGAAACTTTTTTGACTAATGTTGGCGAATATAAATATTTTAGACTTGTGTTCAAAATTCATAAGTGTAACCCAGTTAACTATCTATTTTATTCTAAATGTTTTAATGAGTTGAATTGTTTTTGTTGAAAGTTAAGGATGAAACTAACACACACACTTACGCACGCGCACACACGCACAAGAGGTCACAATTGGAAGTTGAAGACTCAGATGAGTCACAGGGATGTTAGGAAGTATTTCTTCAGTCATAGAGTTGTCAGGAAGTGGAATAGTCTAGGAAGTGATGTAGTGGAAATAGGATCCATACATAGCTTTAAGGAGAGGTATGATAAAGCTCATGGAGCGGGTAGAGTGACCGAATAGCGGCCAGTGAAGAGGCGGGACCAGGAGCTGTGACTCGACCCCTGCAACCACAACTAGGTGAGTACACACACACATACATACACACACATACATACATACACACACACACATACACACATACATACATACATACATACATACATACATACATACATACACACACACACACACACACACACACGCATACACGCACGCACGCACGCACGCCTAGCTTAGGTTAGGCGCCTATACTTATCTGGAGTCTGGCGTTGTGGATAAAGTACTGTGTATTCTGATGTCGAGTTTGCAGGTTCGAATCCTGCTGTGGACTGGGAGATAATGTTTATGTGTGTATATATATATATATATATACGTATATCTATATATATATATATATATATATATATATATATATATATATATATATATATATATATATATATATATATGTATGTATGTATATGTATGTGTGTGTGTGTGTGGAAACGATGCTTGTAATTGTAGATTGGCTGTATTAAAGCATGGACTCACACTGGTTGCTGTTATCCTTGACTTGGGAAGGAAGGTATATAAACTATATACTAGGAGAAACGCTCTTGATTCAAACCCACAATACATAATTGTTTAAAAGAATAGTTTTCTATATTTCTCATCAGTTCTTTTTTTTTTCAAGTTTCTTTTTTTCTGGAGGAGGGATGGGACAAAATTGTACTGAATGAACTACCAATCGTGCAACTATCGTTGATTTTGGTATTGTTTTTATTTTTGGAAACTGATGAGAGTAAACAAACGACTCACTTGGCATTCAGGTATTACATCACCCTATTAAGTGGATTGCACCAGGTCATTCCCAGATATCATCCTGTGCTTAAATGTCAAATTATTTAGTTTTGCTTCTGACATGGACTTTTTTAAAGCTAAATTTGGACAAAGAAGCCTAGTATATGCGTGAACTGTGCAGATAACTTTAATTTTGTTTAAAACAGGCCAAGAGGTGAGCCCAACACGTGTGCTGCAATACTTGTGCAACAAACCTTCGCCTGTGGTGTAATCGGAAAAGTAAATCTGTGCCTTTTGCACTGTCAGTGGTGTGGAGGAAGCCAGTAGATCATGTAAGCGAGTTTTACATCTGCATGGTGCTTCAAGTCAGGAAGGGTATTTGCAAGAAAAAAGTGGATTGTACAATATCCTAATAGATCCTCATTTACATGTCCGTTACCACACGGCGAGGGACGACCCATTCCTGAGCTCCCAAACTCATTCTTCCTTATTAAGGAGAATGAAGGAACCTGCGAAACTTGAGTTTTCAACTTCGCCAGACCCTGAATATGGCCATAACTTGTCTTCTTCTAAACTGCACATAATTCAGTATGAATTAAACGACCTTATCAGATATTTTAAACTGCCAAAGATTAAGGTCGATGTGTAGAGCTCCAGATTTAAGCAGTGGAATCTCCTCCATGAAAATGTCTTTAAAGATACGTGTCCTCCAGTCACACCTAAGTTTTACCCACTAACTGCGAAGTAGTCAGCAATGAACATGGTGAACTTTTCCAGCAGGACATCACAGTCAAGGAGAAACACTACCAGGAAAAATAAAGTTCATCATTGTAAGCAGATCACTGCTGGACAGTAACAAGGGGTGATTCAGAAGTGGAATACAAGAGTCAAGCAAAGAAGCCGTATCATGTATCAATTCATGATACAGGTAATATTAATAATACAGTGTATACATATACGCAAAATGTGTAAATAAATTTCCTTGGAAAGGTTAGTCAATCGGTTGTTATTATGGTGACATTTTTTTCAGCATACCACAATCTGTAAAGTAAAATGCTAGTTTTTCTCTAGGACAAACATCAAAACTTGTAGACTAGCATTTCTTGCAACGACCAGGAGACAGCCAGGAGGTGCCGTTATGCTGGGAAGGTCTCTTCATCAAAGGAATTGGAGTCACCCTTCATCTTTCTAGGATTAAATCTGCTCATCTCAAATTCCCCTCTTGGTTTGGCGTTTCTAAATTAATTATAAATAATGTATGTGACTGTAACTTCTAGCAGTTTGTTGATATTGTAGATGGAAGCTGTCTCCCCTCCCTTATATCCTCTTCCCCTTCCCTCACCCTGTCCCTCTCCCTCATCCTTCCCCTCACCCTCTCCTCCCTCTCATCCGTCCTCACATTCTCCCCTTCCTTGTCATGATTCTATTTTCACACTTTCTTCCCCTACTTCTCATCATCCCTTGCCTTCACCTACTACCTTCCCCCTTTCGGTCTTCCTTTCCTCCTCTTATTCTCTTCCCCTCTCACCTTCATTCCTTCTTCTCTCTTCCATTTATTCTCCTGTCCACTCACACTCTCCCTTTCTCTCCACGTCCCTTCCATCAGTCCTTCCTACTACCATCTTCTCTTCTTCCCTCTTCCTCTCCTACTCTCCCTTACCCTCTTTCTTCTCTACTTCTCTATCTTCCCTCATGTAGAAAATAATCAGGAAAATGTTCCCGTGACTTAAAATTAGCTGAGAAAGAATGTTACAATTATCCCGTCAATAAACTGCTGACAAAAAAGTTGAACGTTCAAATAACGCCAATTTAACAAGAAAGGCAAATTAGATGTGATAAAATTAGCGGCTGCAGGGAAAATTATAACTGATGTGGACACTTTAAAAATGTTACGTTTTTTATAGTCTTCTTATTAATTGTGTGTGTGTGTGAAGGGTATGTATGTGTGTGTGTGAAGGGTATGTGTATATGAGTAAAGGGGGTGTGTGTGAAGGGTATGTGTATATGTGTAAAGGGTGTGTATGTGTGTGTGTGAAGGGTATGTGTATATGAGTATATGAGTAAAGGGGGTGTGTGTGAAGAGTATGTGTATATGAGTAAAGGGGTGTTTGTGAAGAGTATGTGTATATGAGTGAAGGGTGTGTGTGTGTGTATGTGTATGTGTGAAGGGTGTGTGTGTGAAGGGTATGTGTGTGTGAAGGGTGTGTGTGTATGTTTGTGTGAAGGGTGTGTGTGTGTGTATGTGTGAAGGGTATGTGTATGTGTGAAGAATGTGTGTATATATGTGTGAAGGGTATGTGTGTGTGTGAAAGGTGTGTTTGTTACCAGCTGTCAGAGGCACTTGATTATAGACACTTGGCCTGTTTTTTGAGTGTGTGTGTGCTTGTTATTAGGTGTCAAAGGCACTTGTCTGTAGACACTTGGCTTTTTGTGTGTGTGTGTCTGTGTGCAGTGACCGAGACGTGGGCCCGGAGCATGAGTCTTAGCTCCTGGCACCCTCACTAGTGAGGGTGCCAGGAGCTAAGTGGTGCAGTTTAGTGGTGTAGGTTCTAGTCTTTTGCTCCCTAACACTTTCTTGTTGTGTCTTCTGTACTTCATTTCCGAGCAATAACTTGAGAAGGCATCCTTGGATAGACCTAAATCTTTCAACAGTTGTGTGTCTTAGGAAGTTGAAATTTGGGATTGCTAATGGGCATTGTGGTTTTCTCTTTGTCAAATTTGGGTTAAATTTTCTTGGGTCATACCTTTCCCTTAAGAGATAAGATTGGATTTTGTTCTGGTTTTTAACCCTGGAGGGTTAGCCACCCAGAATAAGCCAAGAAAGTCAGTGCGTCATCAAGACTGTGTCTTATTTCCATTGTGGTCCTTCAGTCTTGTCCCCCAGGATGCGACCCACACCAGTCGACTAACACCCAGGTACCTACTTGCTTGCTAGGTGAACAGGGACAGCAAATGTAAGGAAACACGCTAAAAGTTTCCACCCGCCCGGGGATCGAACCACGGACACTCAGTGTGTTAGGCGAGAGCGTTGCTTACCAGGCCATGGGTCGCCACCCTTATCGGTATAACGCCTTAGTAAACCTACACCAGATTCATAATACTTACTCTAACCTTGCACAGTACTCTGAAATCCAGCCTACAGTACGTGTACTGTATTATCCATCCAGGTTTAGCGCTTCACCGATAGTAAAAAAAGAATGAAAAATCTGAAGTCTTAAAGCGAAAATCTAAATTTGGTGAACTTGTGGCTCTTTTATAGTATTATATATATATATATATATATATATATATATATATATATATATATATATATATATATATATATATATAATATATATATATCTCGTAAATGCCTTAAGAAATACAGTACCAAGATTTTATTACTAGATATTTATACGGGGGAGAGGAGGTCACTGTATGTACCAATGGCGCCTCAAGGGGCGCCATTGGTACGCTAAGAGAAAGCACCATAAGTGTCCGGGGCCCAAGACTGTTGAACAGCCTCCCACCAAGCATAACTAAAATTACCAATAGGCCCCTGGCTGTCTTCAAGAGGGAGCTGGGCAGATACTTAAAGTCGGTGCCGGATCAGCCGGGCTGTGGTTCGTACGTTAGACTACGTGCGGCCGGCAGTAACAGCCTGGTTGATCAGGCCCTGATCCGCCGGGAGGCCTGGTCGTGGACCGGGCAGCGGGGGAGTTGATCCCGGAATACCCTGCAGGTAGACTCCTGATAGACGGGTTTAGCGATTCCTCATGATTTAAATGAGAATGACCCCTGTTCTGTCGACGTCTTTGACACACTACACTGTAGTCCTGAGGATGGTCTGAGACACTACCTGCAAAACTGTAACACAACACTCTAGCATCACACTCGATGCAGATACTTCTTTGGTATTCATCGTCGTCCTCTGAATGGCTACAGAAACTTCACGCCAATAAAAGAAACAAAAAAAGCTTACCGGGTGACTTAGAGAATCGTAGCACAGTCAGTGGATTCTAAACAAATTAAGCAAGCTGTCCTTAATTACTACACTCATATTTAAACTGTATCTCCCTCAAACTAATCTTTCACTGCAGTTTCAAAACCGATCATTCAGTCTTTTTCTAGCATATGGGTTACATTTTTATTTTTAATGAATAAACTTGTATTTTTTTAACTTTTTACTGCCTGCGATTATCCTGTGCTAGGCTCATAAACTCAGAACTTAACATATATGTAATGTTTTTAGCAGCTTTACTCCTAGTGTGTTACCCGGGATGCTGTGCATACTACGGGCTTGTCAAGTGTCATGTTTATAATGTTTTGAAAATAGTTACAGGTATTGAAGAAAGGACATAAGTTGCAGAACTAGCTTCTGGATAACAACATTTCGCTGTTTTAAGTATTATCAAACGAAACGTTGTCATGATAAAAGCTTTTTCTGTGCAGTCTTTTCTTAACTATTGTGGGTAGTACATCATTGAAATATATAATACATACTGTTTTAAATAATAGCGAATCATTTACTGTGGATTTGTAACTGTGCTTAATCCATGGAAGCTTTTATAAATATTAGTGAAAATAGTTGACTTTTATTTTCGTTATTTTATAAGTTGATTTTTGTTCGATATAATTTTTATAATTTTTAAATCGGTGCCATAATCTCATCCACTTCGCCATTTACTGTTTATGTTTTGAATAATTTCTACAGTCTGCTGAAGCCTTAAATAAAATGTTATATTTACATATATATTTCCTTCTTGTTTTCCTAAATAATTTTCAAATATTTTTGCTTGATTATACAGTGTAAAATTTAAATAAGATATTATACCTAGTTCTGCCTTTATCTTGTATTTTTTTTTTTTTTAATTTCTCATAGGCTGTTTTACAGATGATTCAAAACTTATACTTCAACAAATTTAGACAATTAAACTTAACTCAATCTTCCTTTGGAAAAACTTGATGATGTTCTCAAACACTTCCCAATGGTCCTGCTCTAATGATTGTTTAGTTTCATAAAGATCGTGCTGTAGGTTTGTGCTCCACTGAGGCGCGAGACTAACACCCCATGAAAGCCATTAACCCACATGTTTGCTTCTCTGGCAGCACCTGGTAACTAAATTGAGTGCGTGGCCAGGCTAGCTCAGCAACCCTTGCTTAAACCTCATATGTTTGCTGTGTCACTAATAACAACTTTAGTATATTACATATCGAAATCAGTAGGAGATTCCCACCATCTTTACAATCACTGGGAGACTGCCACCATCCTTACAATTAATAGAAGACTGTGACCATTTCTACAGTGAGTACGAGACTGCCACCATCCGTATTATCACTAGGAGACTGCCACCATTCTTACAATCACTAGGAGACTGCCACTATCCTTACAATTAATAGAAGACTGTGACCATTTCTATAGTGAGTACGAGACTGCCACCATCCGTATTATCACTAGGAGACTGCCACCATTCTTACAATCACTAGGAGACTGCCACTATCCTTACAATTAATAGAAGACTGTGACCATTTCTACAGTGAGTACGAGACTGCCACCATCCGTATTATCACTAGGAGACTGCCACCATTCTTACAGTCACTAGGAGACTGCCACTATCCTTACAGACACTAGGAGACTGCCACCACTCTTACAATCACTAGGAGACTGCGACCACTCTTACAATCACTAGGAGACTGCCACTGTTCTTACAATCACTGGGAGACTGCCACCATCCTTACAGTCACTAAGAGACTGCCACCATCCTTACAATCACTAGGAGACTGCCACTATTCTTACAATCACTGGGAGACTGCCACCATGCTTACAATCACTAAGAGACTGCCACCATGCTTACAATCACTAAGAGACTGCCACCATCCTTACAATCACTAGGAGACTGCGACCACTCTTACAATCACTAGGAGACTGCCACTGTTCTTACAATCACTGGGAGACTGCCACCATCCTTACAGTCACTAAGAGACTGCCACCATCCTTACAATCACTAGGAGACTGCCACTATTCTTACAATCACTGGGAGACTGCCACCATCCTTACAGTCACTAAGAGACTGCCACCATGCTTACAATCACTAAGAGACTGCCACTATTCTTACAATCACTAAGAGGCTGTCACTGTTCTTACAGTCACTAGGAGACTGCCACTATTCTTACAATCACTGGAGGACTGAGACCATTCCTACAATCAGCAGGAGACTGCCACCGTTCCAGCCATCTTAGCATAAGAGTATATTATAAATACTTAACTGGCATGAAATATTCTTAAGAACACACATTATCAGCAAAATGTTCTAGATGCTTATAATACCTCCTGATACATCACAAGATGTGACATATGATGGAACCGAATACACTCGCCCCATCCCCCCACCATATTTAGTCTGTCACCTCTCAGGTCTACATTATTATTGTTGATGTTGTTTTTGTTAATATTGTCGTTAGTATTATTATATTATTATTGGTGTTATTATTATTATTATTATTATTATTATTATTATTATTATTAGTTATTATTATTATTATTATTATTATTATTATTATTATTATTTATTATTATTATTATTATTATTATTATAATTATTATTATTATTATTATTATTATTATTCATTATTATTATTATAATCAATGACTGTCGACCATGACAAAACATATCTTATTTCATGCACTTGTAATTACAGGTTATCTTTCACATAAATCCTGAATATTTATGTATTCTTTCCTGTAGTATATAAACTATAAAATTAGGAAATAATGGAAAATAAAAAAAAATCATATACGTACCGGTAAATATTTTTCATATGAAAATTAAACACCTAATCACCATTTTTCATGATTAAAATTTCTGTTCCCAATTTCTGGAGACCCGGCGAGTAGATACTCGCTGATATACTCTTGGAGTATATCAGTATACCACTACTATACTACCATCATTACCAACACCACCATCACCACAACCATTACCACTACTATACTACCAACACCACCATCACCACAACCATTACCACTACTATACTACCAACACCACCATCACCACCATCACCACAACCATCACTACCACCACCACTACCAACACCACATCACCACAACCATCACTCCCAACACCACTACTATCACCCCTGCCAACACCGCCATCACTACCCGTCATGACTACTCTCTCCACCCCACTACCATGACCACCAACATCACCATTACCACCACCACTATGAACACCAAAAAAACCACCACCACCGCTGTCAACACCACCACCACTATCAACACAATCACCATAACTATCACCACCACACCACCACCATAACCACCAACAACATAAGCACCACCACTATCAACACTTCAACCACCACCATTACTATCAACATCATCACCACCACCGCCACCATAACTATCAACATAACCACCATTATCACCACCACCACCAGTACCACCATAACTACTGTCAACATAACCACCATTACCACCACCACCAATACCACCACCCCTGCCTTTACCACCACCAATATTACATTAAATATAAAAATCTCTGCAAAATTTCTTTCATTTTACCGTATGACGTCATCATCATTAGCCTTTCAGAATTCTGCCTTGAAGTCCTTTTAAATTTCCGTAAATGGCAAGAGAAATTTACATAATTTAAATTTACCAAACTTAGGTAAGTATAACGTTGGTAGTTTTTATATATAAGTTTATACTTAGCGTAAATTCAAGCTAATGAAACTTTGTATAACATCATGCTAAATGTATGCAAATGTATGCAGATGTATGCAAATGTTCCCTGATAAAACAATCTTAAACAATAAGTATATTTTTTTTTATCTTGCAAAAGAAAACAAAAACTAATAAAAATATTGAGATAATTTTTTTTTTACTTTATATGAAATGTAAATAGCGGAAATAAATGTTTTATGTTTATTAATATTATACAGCCGTTGGGTTAAGCACTTCCCCCGAGGATATAATAATGTTCGTGTCTTAAGTTTTACGCTCTGCCATTATTTCTGTTGTTTGTTCTGTGTCCTATGATCATTTAAATTGACAGATAAACCTTATAAACTTTTAGTTGCATTCAGTTTACTTAGTATATGCTTCCTTGCATGTCTCTTAATATTCCTCACTGTTGTAATGTTCCCCCTCATGCTTCCACTGTCAGTTGCAGTGTTGCAATGTTCCCCTCATGCTTCCACTGTCAGTTGCAGTGTTGCAATGTTCCCTCATGCTTCCACTGTCAGTTGCAGTGTTGCAATGTTCCTCATACTTCCACTGTCAGTTGCAGTGTTGTAATGTTCCCCTCATGCTTCCACTGTCAGTTGCAGTGTTGCAATGTTCCCCTCATGCTTCCACTGTCAGTTGCAGTGTTGCAATGTTCCTCTCATGCTTCCACTGTCAGTTGCAGTGTTGCAATGTTCCTCTCATGCTTCCACTGTCAGTTGCAGTGTTGCAATGTTTCCCTCATGCTTCCACTGTCAGTTGCAGTGTTGTAATGTTTCCCCTCATGCTTCCACTGTCAGTTGCAGTGTTGCAATGTTTCCCCTCATGCTTCCACTGTCAGTTGCAGTGTTGCAATGTTCCCTCATGCTTCCACTGTCAGTTGCAGTGTTGTAATGTTAACCCTCATGCTTCCACTGTCAGTTGCAGTGTTGCAATGTTTCCTCATGCTTCCACTGTCAGTTGCAGTGTTGTAATGTACTCCCTCATACTTCTACTGTCAGTTGCAGTGTTGTAATGTTTCCCTCATCTTCCACTGTCAGTTGCAGTGTTGTAATGTTTCCCCTCATGCTTCCACTGTCAGTTGCAGTGTTGCAATGTTCCATTCATGCTTCCACTGTCAGTTGCAATGTTGTAATGTTCCCCCTCATGCTTCCACTGTCAGTTGCAGTGTTGCAATGTACCCCCTCATGCTTCCACTGTCAGTTGCAGTGTTGTAATGTTCCCCTCATGCTTCCACTGTCAGTTGCAGTGTTGTAATGTTCCCTCATACTTCCACTGTCAGTTGCAGTGTTGTAATGTTCCCCTCATGCTTCACTGTCAGTTGCAGTGTTGTAATGTACCCCCTCATACTTCCACTGTCAGTTGCAGTGTTGTAATGTACCCCCTCATACTTCCACTGTTAGTTGCAGTGTTGTAATGTTCCCCTCATGCTTCCACTGTTAGTTTCAGTGTTGTAATGTTCCCCTCATACTTCCACTGTTAGTTGCAGTGTTGTAATGTTCCCCTCATACTTCCACTGTTAGTTGCAGTGTTGTAATGTCCCCCTCATGCTTCCACTGTTAGTTGCAGTGTTGTAATGTTCCCCTCATACTTCCACTGTTAGTTGCAGTGTTGTAATGTTCCCCTCATGCTTCCACTGTCAGTTGCAGTGTTGTAATGTTCCCTCATGCTTCCACTGTCAGTTGCAGTGTTGCAATGTTCCCCTCATGCTTCCACTGTCAGTTGCAGTGTTGTAATGTTCCCCCTCATGCTTCCACTGTCAGTTGCAGTGTTGCAATGTTTCCCTCATGCTTCCACTGTTAGTTGCAGTGTTGTAATGTTCCCCCTCATACTTCCACTGTTAGTTGCAGTGTTGTAATGTCCCCTCATGCTTCCACTGTTAGTTGCAGTGTTGTAATGTTCCCCTCATGCTTCCACTGTTAGTTGCAGTGTTGTAATGTTCCCTCATGCTTCCACTGTCAGTTGCAGTGTTGTAATGTTCCCCCTCATGCTTCCACTGTCAGTTGCAGTGTTGTAATGTACCCCCTCATACTTCCACTGTCAGTTGCAGTGTTGTAATGTTCCCCTCATGCTTCCACTGTCAGTTGCAGTGTTGTAATGTTCCCTCATCTTCCACTGTAGTTGCAGTGTTGTAATGTCCTCATCTTCCACTGTAGTTGCAGTGTTGTAATGTTCCCTCATGCTTCCACTGTCAGTTGCAGTGTTGTAATGTTCCCTCATGCTTCCACTGTCAGTTGCAGTGTTGTAATGTTCCCCCTCATGCTTCCACTGTTAGTTGCAGTGTTGTAATGTTCCCCTCATGCTTCCACTGTCAGTTGCAGTGTTGTAATGTTCCCCCTCATGCTTCCACTGTCAGTTGCAGTGTTGTAATGTTCCCTCATCTTCACTGCTTCTTCAATGTCTCAGTTCCATGTCATTGCAGTGTTAATGTTCCTCATCTTCCACTGTCAGTTGCAGTGTTGTAATGTTCCTCATGCTTCACTGTCAGTTGCAGTGTTGTAATGTTCCCCTCATGCTTCCACTGTCAGTTGCAGTGTTGTAATGTTCCCTCATGCTTCCACTGTAGTTGCAGTGTTGTAATGTTCCCCTCATGCTTCCACTGTAGTTGCAGTGTTGTAATGTTCCCCTCATGCTTTCACTGTCAGTTGCAGTGTTGTAATGTTCCCTCATGCTTCCACTGTCAGTTGCAGTGTTGTAATGTTCCCCTCATGCTTCCACTGTTAGTTGCAGTGTTGCAATGTTCCCCTCATGCTTCCACTGTTAGTTGCAGTGTTGTAATGTTCCCCTCATGCTTCCACTGTTCAGTGTTGTAATGTCCATCGTCATGCGTGTTGAGTCCTATTTACTGGGTGTTCCTCATGCTTCCACTGTAGTTGCAGTGTTGAATGTTCCCCTCATGCTTCCACTGTCAGTTGCAGTGTTGAATGTTCCCTCATGCTTCCACTGTTAGTTGCAGTGTTGTAATGTTCCCTCATGCTTCACTGTAGTTGCAGTGTTGAATGTCCTCATCTTCCATGTAGTTCATGTTGTAATGTTCCCCTATGCTTCCACTGTAGTTGCAGTGTTGAATGTTCCCTCATGCTTCCACTGTAGTTGCAGTGTTGTAATGTTCCCTCATGCTTCCACTGTCAGTTGCAGTGTTGAATGTTCCCCTCATGCTTCCACTGTCAGTTGCAGTGTTAATGTCCATCTCCTGTTGCGTGTTAATCTCATGTTCCCATCCATCTCCCTGCAGTTGCGTGTTGAATGTCCATACTTCCATGTCAGTTGCAGTGTTGTAATGTTCCCTCATCTTCACTGTCATTGCAGTGTTGAATGTTCCTCATCTTCCACTGTAGTTGCGTGATGTCCATTACTGTAGTCAGTGCTAATGTTCCCTCATACTTACTGTCAGTTCAGTGTTTTAATGTTCCCTCATCTCCACTGTTTGCAGTAATGCCAGTGTAATGTTCCCCTCATGCTTCCACTGTCAGTTGCAGTGCTTAATGTCATTCCGTCAGCAGTGTATTCCCTCATCTCCACTGTCAGTTCAGTGCTTAATGTTCCCTCATGCTTCCACTGTCAGTTGCAGTGTTGTAATGTCCTCATCTTCCACTGTCAGTTCAGTCAATGTAGTTCTTGATGACTAATGCTTCTCACTGTCAGTTCAGTGAATTTTTGTCCCTGTTTCAATGTCATACTTCACTGTCAGTTCAGTTTGATGTTCCCCTCATATCCACTGTCAGTTGCAGTGTAATGCCCCTAATTTTCTCCATTTTTTATCTCCACTGTCGTTGCAGTGTTTTCCACTCTTAATGCAAACATGTTCCTCATGCTCAGTATTCACTCATACAATAAAGTTCAGTTTGTAATGTCTATTCATGAAGGCAGGCTGTAATTTA
Organism: Cherax destructor; assembly: GCA_009830355.1. Classification (NCBI taxonomy): domain Eukaryota; kingdom Metazoa; phylum Arthropoda; class Malacostraca; order Decapoda; family Parastacidae; genus Cherax; species Cherax destructor. The sequence goes on from WNWK01005880.1 coordinate 21,532, forward strand.
CCACTTCAGTATGTTATCATTGTCATTCATTAATGGCAGCTACCTGTTGAACTGTCACGCCGTGAAGTGAACTCTTAGGTTCCCTCCAGCTCAGGACTCATTAGAGTAAATTTGAATGTAATGTTTCACTTCTGTAGTGTAACATTCCCTCATATCCTTGCCTTTTTCATATCCTCTGTTTCCAGTCGTTAATGTTTCCATATATTAAATCAGTTTTAAAATTCCTAATATCCCAGTCAGTTCCAGTGCCTTAATTTCCGTATCTTCACGCAGTCCAGTCTTAATGTTTTATACTCCAACGCAGTCCAGTGCCGTAATGTTTCCCCTCATATCTCCACTGTCAGTTCCAGTTTCTTAATGTTCCACTGTCAGTTCCAGCGTGTCAGTGTTGCAGTTGAGAGGGTAATGCCTGTTATATCCTGGTTACGAGCTCCAGCTCCGAGGAGCTGGATTAGATATTTGAAATGTAATTGTTAATAAACACATCTGTATTTGTAATGTTTCCCTCAAACCTTTTTTTTATTTCATATCCGATAACTGTTTGTGTGTGTGTGTGTGTGTAATTTAGAATTTTATGCTAAAAATACATATATACAGTGGTACCTCGAGTTACGAGGTTAATTCGTTCCGAAGGAATTTTTTCTTTTAAAAGCAGCACCTACAAAATACACTTACATAATTGTTCGAGTTGGGAGCTGCTCGTAAGTAGAGGTACCACTGTACATGGAAACATGAAAGTGTAATGAACATCAGTCAGGGAGACGTATATTTTTGACCTCCAACCGAGGTCTTCTTCAGCAGAAGAGAACCTCCATTGGAGGTCGAAATATACAAACAAGCTTCTTGTTGTCACTGTGTTTTTGCCACTCTACATACATGCAAACATACGTTCATACATACATGCATACATGTATTCACTAAACATACAAACAATAAAGTTACAGTTGATAGTACCATGACGGTGCTACGAAGGTAGAAGAGGCAGCCAGCCGACAACTGACCGAAAATAATCACGCAACAACTGTAAAGTTTTATTATTGTTATCATTGTCATCATCATCATATGGGAGCGCTAAACCTGTTGGGATTATACAGCGCCTGTGGGGGAAAGATGGAAGGCATTTAGGCTTTACCCTCCCTCCAGCATCAAGGAACCTCCCATGACGGGGGGGGGGTAAAGCTTTATTATGAGAACGTTTCACTCTCCCTGAGTGAAACATTGTAATAGTCTTGACGCTGTTTTATGCCTCTTTTCATCCAACACGAATTTTTACACAATATAAAAAAACACGTTTTAAAATTCTCGTAATAATCCCAGAGTATCTTAATACTTTTAATCCGGATTCAGCGTCGCCGTTCTTGAATAGCCTTTTTTTCTATAATTTAATTAATATCACGAACGTAAACACCCGAGCCGGCTTTTACGTGGATTGTATTTGCGTTCTCATACACGACTGTTGCTCTGCGATTTACTCTGAATAAATGCATAAGTAAATTTGTAAATAAATGAAATGCATATTTTATTTTTATTCTGAATGCATTTGTGAGCTGTAAAGAGCAGGCAAATTAAATGGTCACGTCAGCGAAAGGAAAGTTTGTGTTTTTGTAACGTGTTTGTGTGTGAGAGAGAGAGAGAGAAGAGAAAGAGAGAGGGGGGGTTAGGTAGTATGGTCAAGACGTAGACGCAGAAAAGGACAAAGACAAAGATAAAGACAATAACACGCCCTGTTTGTCTGGCCACAACCAAACTCAGCTTCGCGTAAATGCCTGGTGACGCCCAGACACAAGGGAAAACATTTCTTCACTCACCAAGGCAGGGAGGTGCCTCCATGTCGTTCAAGAGCTCTTGATCTAAGTAATCGGAACTATCCTTCCTTTCCTTTAATTAACCTCAATTACCCCCCATTTCCCAGGTGCTGCCTCACCCCCATTGGGCTTAGCACTCTCCCATGAAAATAATAATAATATGCCCTTCAGTTACTACACGATCCAAGAAAGATATCCCCATATTGCACAGAACTCAAGCCCCTGCCCTGTACCTCAGTGCGGGCGATTAGAATAGTGCAGAGTGAGCCATAACTTTCTAATGCAATTAGATATTACCTTTGAAGATCTGATGCTAATCAGAAGAGACATTTACGAGTCATCGTATGGAAACTAATATCCTAGGTTCTTCAATGAAAATAGCAAACTGTCTTCCATTTAAAAGCACCAACTTTGAAGCTAAACTGAAGAGGCATTCTCTTGTTATCTCAGAGAGACCAATATCCTGCAATACAAAATCACTTTAAATTTGAAGCCGCTCAGAAGTTGCATTATCAACTTATCAGCATTGAAGGGTTGAATCTTATCAAATGTGACAAAGAAATTATTGCATGAAAAGCAGTATTTCTTTTAAAAATATTGTTACCTACATAAACCAGAATTAATTCAAACTTTTGTCTAAGATTGAGCAGCTTTTCAGCAAGTAATTAAATTTTATTTAAGCTTTGTTTCCATAACATACAGTTATGTACACATAAATTCCAACGATTCCAAGTTTTATGAAAAACATTTACTGCTTCGACAAATTTGCCGCACACAAACGAAACTTTATGTGTACTACCCTGGCTATAAGATGTATCAGACGTTAAATATTCAATCCATTAAGAAGAGGTAGGTTCAAATATATTTATTGTGATTTAACGGAAATCAATATTTTACGCTATTTTACTAATACAATTATCAGATGTGCACTGTTGCATGCAAAGAGTACGTACCCTTTATTCGGAGCATGTTAAACACACCCACATAGGCTCCCCTCCAACCAGCGAACCATCGTTAAGGGTTTGGCGATGGGACCCTATCATCAAATCAACGACTCGGTTCAGCCAATCATAATGCGGGTCTGACAATGGCAAAGGTGATGTGGTTACCACTCGCAAATTTCTCATTGTCATTCCTGCATTGAGCTGGTTGTTGTACGGTTGTCTCTGTCTATTGGCTGCTGTTTTGCCTTGACTAACGTGGCGAGCACTAATTCTACTCTCTCTGTATATAGTGTACATACTTGTACAAAGCCTTATAATATACTTGGTGAAGGAAAATACAAAATTCATATAATCTTAATTGCTTGGTGAAGGAAATACAAATTCAAAGCATTTTCTACTGTGTTTCTTTGCTCCAAGCTCCCTTTTTACACTCAGGTTAACAGGCCATTGAACCTGAGGTTGTAATATGCACCTACACTTCTTTCTGACAGCTGCCTTATGAGAGATTGGTTGAAGACTTTTGCTCTTGAGTCACACATTGATACTGTTCTTTCAACGATAATGAGGCTGTGTTGTCTGGGTCTCATTGTTTTTGTTGTATCAAGCTTCTTTGAATCTTAACGCATACACCAACACCTTCATCAACACCCCCCCCTTCAACACCCACACAGACACCCCCACCAACACCCACACAGACACCCCCACCAACACCCACACAGACACCCCCACCAACACCCACACAAACACCCCCACCAACACCCACACAGACACCCCCACCAACACCCACACAGACACCCCCACCAACACCCACACAGACACCCCCACCAACACCCACACAGACACCCCACCAACACCCACACATACACCCCCACCAACACCCACACAGACACCCCCACCAACACCCACACAGACACCCCCACCAACACCCACACAGACACACCCACCAACTCCCACACAAACACCCCCACCAACACCCACACAGACACCCCCACCAACACCCAAACAAACACCCCCACCAACACCCACACAGACACCCCCACCAACACCCAAACAAACACCCCCACCAACACCCACACAAACACCCCCACCAACACCCACACAGACACCCCCACCAACACCCACACAGACACCCCCACTAACACCCACACAGACACCCCCACCAACACCCACACAAACACCCCCACCAACACCCACACAGACACCCCCACCAACACCTGTAATTAACTCCCAGCTGCCTGCGGAGCGGAATAAAACTATTGCCCACAAACGCTCACCAAAGATGGAGTCTGGATGTAATTGGCTGGTGGCTTTGTGTTGGTTGAGTGTACAAAGCTGGTATGGTCTGCACCTGATCACTGCAACACGCTAATTAATTATTGGACTAAGCAGGTAGAGTTTCTGTGTTTTTATATAAACATTGAATTTTTAGACAGGTAATTACAGGGAGATATTGTTTATTTGTTAGAGGTTGGGAAGGATAATAATTATATTTAGCATAATAACATTATTGATATTGATATACGGGTTGTTTTACACACACAAAAGCTAGATGCACAAAAGAAGGCAGACATTACAGGGAGACTACTAAAATGGATCAAGGAATAAACAGAAAGGAAGCAACGAGCTACTGTCAGGAAGCAAGTGTCGGAATGAGCGAGTGTGACGAGTGGGGTTCCACAAGGGTCAGTACTAGGACCAGTATTCTTAGGTTAGGTTAGGTAACTGTAAAGTTATGAAAATCTGAGACGCGCAATGACGTCCATCGACAGTGTACAGGCTCGTGGGACAAAGACTACAAACCTTCCTGAAAGAAGACCTCGGGGTGAGCATAGTTCTCAGCATTTCACCTGAGGTACACTTCAACCGAATAACTGCTGCAACAAACGCGACTGGAAAATTTAAAGGTACCTTTCAGGAACATCAACAAGGAAATATTCACGACCTTAAACACGGCATATGTTAAGGCCATCTTGGAGTATGCAGCGCCAGTATGGAGCCCTCATCTGATAAAGCCTGCTAAGAAGCTGGAAAAAATGCAGAGAGTTGCAACGATACTATTCCCAAAACTGAGGCTAGAGGCGCTGAACCTGACGACACTAGAGGAAATAATAACCAGAAGTAATATGACTACGACGTACAAAATACTCAAGAGGAATTGACAGGGTTGACAGGGAGAGTCTGTTTGAGAGGCAGGTCTCAGTGTACACGAGGTCACAACTGGAAGTTAAAAGCACAGATGAGTCACAGGAATGTTAGGAAATACTTCTTTAGGCTTAAGAGTGATCAGGAAGCGGAACGACCCAGACAGAGAAGTGGCAGAGGCAGACTACATACATAGCTTTAAGAATAGGTTGGTAGAGCTCACGCTGCCAGGAGTGAAACCAGTAGCGGCCAGCAGAGGCTGGGCCCAGGAGCTGAGACTCGACCCCTGCAACCACAGTTAGGCGAGTTTAATTAGGTGAGTACACACACACACACACACACACACACACACACACACACACACACACACACACACACACACACACACACACACACACACACACAAACACGCACACACACACACACACAACACACACGCACACACACAACACACATGCACGCATATAAAACAGGGCTAGTGTCTAATCGACATGTGCCTAGGACAAAATGGTAACTAACACACACACACACATACACAGGATGTTCCAGAGATGGGACACAGCAACAAGGACTCTCAATTGGAAATTGAAGACTCAGATGAGTCACTGGGATGTTAGGAAATATTTCTTCAGTCATAGAGTTGTCAGGAAGTGGAATAGTCTGGGAAGTGAGGTAGTGGAGGCAGGTATCATACACAGCTTTAAGAAGAGGTACGATAAATCTCATGGAGCAGGGAGAGAGTGGACCTAGTGGCAACCAGTGAAGAGACAGGGCCAGGAGCTATGAATCGACCCCTGAAACCACAATTAGGTGAGTACAGTTAGGTGAACACACACACACACACTCCCAGGAGCTGTGACTCGCCCCCTGCAACCAGAAATAGGTGAGTACACCAAAAAAGTATCAATAAGTGCATTTAACATGTGGTAACTAACTTGAGATTGACTGTGGTCTCCGTCGTTGAACGTTTATAAATGTTTGAAACTACTACACTGTTTCAGGATGCTGGGGATGGAGTCAACAACTTAGGCCATAGGGCGCCTGCACATGCTGATTGTTCCAAGACTTTACTCCTAATTACCGTACACCAGTGTTGAAAATTTGAAGCCGATCGAATGAGGCATTCTCGAGTTATGAGCGAAATATAAGAGAAAAGCTTCTCTTCACGGATACCTTAAAAGTCTTTCAGAGATACCTTAAAGGTTTTCCTTCAGGGATGCCTTAAAGGCCTTCCTTAAGGGATACCTTGAATGTCTTCCTTCAGGGATACTTTAAAGGTTTTCCCTCAGAGATACCTTAAAGGTCTTCCTTCAGGGATACCTTAAAGGTCTTCCTTCATGGATACCTTAAAGGTCTCCTTTCAGGGATACCTTAAAGGCCTCCCTTCACGGGTACCTTAAAGGTCCTACCTCAGTGATACCTTAAAGGTCCCACTTCAGGAATGCCTTAAAGGTCCCACTATAGGAATGCCTTAAAGGTTCCACTTCAGGGATACCTTAAAGGTCCCACTTCAGGGATATCTTAAAGGTCTTCCTTCAGGGATAAGGTAAAGGTCCCACTTCAGGGTTACCTGATGATAGTCGGGGCTGGGGAGAGTCTTTGTGAACCTCTGTAGTTAATAGTGATAAAGGTAATGGGTATTTTTTATTACTTTTATGGGAATAGTTAATAGTGGGTGTTTAGTTTTATGAGTATTGTTTAGTTTTATGGGTATTGTTTAGGTTTATGAATATTGTTTAGTTTTATGAGTATTGTTTAGTTTTATGAGTATTGTTTAGTTTTATGGGTATTGTTTAGGTTTATGAGTATTGTTTAGTTTTATGAATATTGTTTAGTTTTATGAGTATTGTTTAGTTTTATGAGTATTGTTTAATTTTATGAGTATTGTTTAGTTTTATGAGTATTGTTTAGTTTTATGAGTATTGTTTAATTTTATGAGTATTGTTTAGTTTTATGAGTATTGTTTAGTTTTATGAGTATTGTTTAGGTTTATGAGTATTGTTTAGTTTTATGAATATTGTTTAGTTCTATGAGTATTGTTTAGTTTTATGAGTATTGTTTAGGTTTATGAGTATTGTTTAGTTTTATGAATATTGTTTAGTTCTATGAGTATTGTTTAGTTTTATGAGTATTGTTTAGGTTTATGAGTATTGTTTAGTTTTATATGTATTGTTTAGTTTTATGAGTATTGTTTAGTTTTATATGTATTGTTTAGTTTTATATGTATTGTTTAGTTTTATATGTATTGTTTAGTTTTATGAGTATTGTTTAGTTTTATATGTATTGTTTAGTTTTATATGTATTGTTTAGTTTTATATGTATTGTTTAGTTTTATGAGTATTGTTTAGTTTTATATGTATTGTTTAGTTTTATGAGTATTGTTTAGTTTTATGAGTATTGTTTAGGTTTATGGGGATTGTTTAGTTTTATGAGTATTGTTTAGTTTTATGAGTATTGTTTAGGTTTATGAGTATTGTTTAGTTTTATATGTATTGTTTAGTTTTATGAGTATTGTTTAGTTTTATATGTATTGTTTAGTTTTATATGTATTGTTTAGTTTTATGAGTATTGTTTAGTTTTATATGTATTGTTTAGTTTTATATGTATTGTTTAGTTTTATGAGTATTGTTTAGTTTTATGAGTATTGTTTAGTTTTATGAGTATTGTTTAGTTTTATGAATATTGTTTAGTTTTATGAACATTGTTTAGTTTTATGAGTATTGTTTAGTTTTATGAGTATTGTTTAGTTTTATGAGTATTGTTTAGTTTTATGAGTATTGTTTAGTTTTATGAGTATTGTTAAGTTTAATGGGTGTTGTTAGTTGTTAGTTTTACTGAGTACTGGAGGAAGTATTTCGCGTCCCTATTGGACAGATAACTATCTATCCAAGAGAAGGAACTATATATGCCAGAGAAAGAACTATCTATCCCAGAGAAGGAACTATCTAGTCAGAGATGGAATTATCTATCCCAGAGAAGGAACTATATATCCCAGAGATGGAACTATATTCCTGATTAGGAACTATATTCCTGGCAGGAACTATCTATTCCTGGCTAGGAGCTATCTATTCCTGACTAAGAACTATCTATTCTTGACTAGATACTAACTTCCTGACTAGGAACTATATTCCTTACTAGCAACTATCTTCCTGACTAGGAACTGTCTATCATGACTAGGAACTATCTATTCCTGGCTAAGAACTATCCTGACTAGGAACTATCTATCCTGAATAGGAACTATATTCCTGGCTAGGAACTGTTTTTGATTAAGAACTATCTATCCTGACTAGGAACTATCTGTTCCTGACTAGGAACTATCTATTCCTGACTAGGAGCTATCTATTTCTGACTAGGAACTAACTTCGTGACTAGGAACTATCTATCCTGACTAGGAACTACCTCTTCCTGGCTAGGAACTATCTTCCTGCCTAGGAACTATCTATATTCTGACTAGGAACTATCTATTCCTGACTAGGAACTATCTTCCTGATTAGGAACTATCCTGACCAGGAACTATATTCCTGACTGGGAACTACCTGTTTCTGACTAAGAACTAACAATTCCTGAATAGGAACTATCTTCCTGACTAGGAACTGTCTATTCCTGGCTAAGAACTATCCTGACTAGGAACCATCTTCTCTATCCTGACTAGGAACTATCTTCTCTATCCTGACTAGGAGCTATATTCCTGACCAGGAACTATCGTGTCTAGGAATTATATTCCTGACCAGGAACTATCCTGACTAGAAACTACCCTGACTAGGAACTATCCTGATCAGGAACTATCAAGCCACAAACTTGCACATTTCCCCTCCTGCTGTAATTGAAAAAATGTGTGCTAAAAATTTGGGTAATGAAGTTTGTAAATTTCAACACTAGGTGGCAGCACTGTGCTTAACCCCCTCCAGTCGGCTATTCCCGTCAGGAATTTAATGGGAATCGAGAATCTGGAATGCGAAAACCTAATTATGGTTTAGATAGACTTTTATTATTTGTGTGAGGCGCTCAACCCGTGTGGGTTATTCAGCACAAGGAATGGTGGAGCCTTGATCCTCCGTCCGTGTGAGTCAGTCAGTGGGTGTGGTGGAGGCTTGATCCTCCGTCCGTGTGAGTCAGTCAGTGGGTGTGGTGGAGGCTTGATCCTTTGTCCGTGTGAGTCAGTCAGTGGGTGTGGTGGAGGCTTGATCCTTTGTCCGTGTGAGTCAGTGGGAGTGGTGGAGGCTTGATCCTCCGTCCGTGTGAGTCAGTCAGTGAGTGTGGTGGAGGCTTGATCCTTTGTCCGTGTGAGTCAGTCAGTGGGTGTGGTGGAGGCTTGATCCTTCGTCCGTGTGAGTCAGTGGGAGTGGTGGAGGCTTGATCCTTCGTCCGTGTGAGTCAGTCAGTGGGTGTGGTGGAGGGTTGATCCTTTGTCCGTGTGAGTCAGTGGGAGTGGTGGAGGCTTGATCCTTCGTCCTTGTGAGTCAGTCAGTGGGTGTGGTGGAGGCTTGATCCTTTGTCCGTGTGAGTCAGTGGGAGTGGTGGAGACTTGATCCTTCGACCGTGTGAGTCAGTGGGAGTGGTGGAGACTTGATCCTTCGTCCGTGTGAGTCAGTCAGTGGGAGTGGTGGAGGCTTGATCCTCCGTCCTTGTGAGTCAGTCAGTGGGAGTGGTGGAGGCTTGATCCTTTGTCCGTGTGAGTCAGTCAGTGGGAGTGGTGGAGACTTGATCCTTCGTCCGTGTGAGTCAGTCAGTGGGAGTGGTGGAGACTTGATCCTTCGTCCGTGTGAGTCAGTCAGTGGGAGTGGTGGAGGCTTGATCCTTCGTCCGTGTGAGTCAGTCAGTGGGAGTGGTGGAGACTTGATCCTTCGTCCGTGTGAGACAGTTGGAGTGGTGGAGACTTTATCCTTCGTCCGTGTGAGTCAGTCAGTGGGAGTGGTGGAGACTTGATCCTTCGTCCGTGTGAGTCAGTCAGTGGGAGTGGTGGAGACTTTATCCTTCGTCCGTGTGAGTCAGTCAGTGGGAGTGGTGGAGGCTTCATCCTTCGTCCGTGTGAGTCAGTCAGTGGGAGTGGTGGAAGCTTGATCCTCTGTCCGTGTGAGTCAGTCAGCAGGAGTGGTGAAGGCTTGATCCTTCGTCCGTGTGAGTCAGTCAGTGGGAGTGGTGAAGGCTTGATCCTTGTCCGTGTGAGTCAGTCAGCAGGAGTGGTGGAGGCTTGATCCTCTGTCTGTGTGAGTCAGTCAGCAGGAGTGGTGAAGGCTTGATCCTTCGTCCGTGTGAGTCAGTCAGTGGGAGTGGTGAAGGCTTGATCCTCTGTCTGTGTGAGTCAGTCACTGGGAGTGGTGGAGGCTTGATCCTCCGTCCGTGTGAGTCAGTCACTGGGAGTGGTGGAGGCTTGATCCTCCGTCCGTGTGAGTCAGTCAGTGGGAGTGGTGAATGCTTAATCCTTCGTAAACATACATTTAATGCTCAAATATAAACTACAAGCTTAACGTTAATCAAAGATAAGCAAGACTCATTTGGAATTCTGGATGTGGGAATAAGAAAACGAGGGAAGGGAATTCCAGGAATACTCTCCACACATTATGTTCTGGACTGAAGAACTGGTGGTAATAACTACCTGCAGTGATGATTGTTACTTTAGTGTGGAACACCATCTGCAGTGATGATTGTTACTTTAGTATGGAACACCACCTGCAGTGATGATTGTTACTTTAGTATGAAACACCACCTGCAGTGATGACTGTTTCTTTAGTGTGGAACACCACCTGCAGTGATGATTGTTACTTTAGTGTGGAACACCACCTGCAATGATGATTGTTACTTTAGTATGGAACACCACCTGCAGTGATGATTGTTACTTTAGTATGGAACAGCATCTGCAATGATGATTGTTACTTTAGTATGAAGCACCACCTCAGTGATGATTGTTACTTTAGTGTGGAACACCACCTCAGTGATGATTGTTACATTAGTATGAAGCACCACCTGCAGTGATAATTGTTACTTTTGTGTGGAACATATCCTGCAGTGATGATTGTTACTTTAGTGTGGAACACCACCTGCAGTGATGATTGTTACTTTAGTGTGGAACACTACCTCAGTGATGATTGTTACTTTAGTGTGGAACACTGCTTCAGTGATGATTGTTACTTTAGTGTGGAACACCACCTGCAGTGATGATTGTTACTTTAGTGTGGAACACCACCTCAGTGATGATTGTTATTTTAGTGTGGAACACCACCTCAGTGATGATTGTTACTTTAGTGTGGAACACCACCTGCAGTGATGATTGTTACTTTAGTGTGGAACACTACCTCAGTGATGATTGTTACTTTAGTGTGGAACACTACCTCAGTGATGATTGTTACTTTAGTGTGGAACATCACCTCAGTGATGATTGTTACTTTAGTTTGGAACACTACCTTAGTGATGATTGATACTTCAGTGTGGAACACTACCTCAGTGATGATTGTTACTTCAGTGTGGAACACCATCTCAGTGATGATTGTTACTTTAGTGTGGAACACCACCTGAATGATGACTGTTACTTTAGTATGGAACACCTGAATGATGACTGTTACTTCAGTATGGAACACCTGAATGATGACTGTTACTTCAGTACGGAACACCACATGAAAGAAGTTTCTTACTTCAGTATGGAACACCACATGAAAGAAGCTTGTTACTTCAGTATGGAACACCACATGAAAGAAGCTTGTTACTTCAGTACGGAACACCACATGAAAGAAGCTTGTTACTTCAGTACGGAACACCACATGAAAGAAGCTTGTTACTTCAGTACGGAACACCACATGAAAGAAGCTTGTTACTTCAGTACGGAACACCACATGAAAGAAGCTTGTTACTTCAGTACGGAACACCACATGAAAGAAGCTTGTTACTTCAGTACGGAACACCACATGAAAGAAGCTTGTTACTTCAGTACGGATCACCACATGAAAGAAGCTTGTTACTTCAGTACGGAACACCACATGAAAGAAGCTTGTTACTTCAGTACGGAACACCACATGAAAGAAGCTTGTTACTTCAGTACGGAACACCACATGAAAGAAGCTTGTTACTTCAGTACGGAACACCACATGAAAGAAGCTTGTTACTTCAGTACGGAACACCACATGAAAGAAGCTTGTTACTTCAGTACGGAACACCACATGAAAGAAGTTTCTTACTTCAGGGTAGGAGTTTGGTGATGGCTCAAGAGAGTGTGTGCGACTATGGTCACCCTGGACCTCACTTATAAATAAATATTGTATATATTAATGAGGAAGCGCTAAACCCATAGGGGTTCATGCACCGTCTGGAGAAATAGGTAATGAGGTTTGATTCCGGAGATAGGAAGTTAGCTTATATATTCCTCAGATCAAGAACCCTTCGCCAGCACATATCGTAGTAAAATTCACAAGTAACTTATAAGTTGGCTTAAATTCCTGTTCATAAGTGAAAGTTAGGTAAGGTTTGGTTAGATTGCCGTTATTTCTTTATGATTTTCTGTAGAAAGGTCTATTGCCAGTGTAAATAGCGAAAAGGTATCAATATATTGACGATTAGTTTAGATCAGTGGACACATGCAACGAGTCTGAGGCCTTAGTGAGTTCCCATTACCATCCTTGCTAGAGTGACATATTCTTCACCCCCGTTCGAGTCTTTGTAATCTATCAAAAACTTACAACTATTAATCAGTTTTGCAGTATATATATATATATATATATATATATATATATATATATATATATATATATATATATATAATGTATATAAAGTAAACAACGTGTAGTACAATAAATAATGCTACAAATAATTACGTCGGAATAACGACGTTGAAATGTCAAGGATGAACGAAGCGACCAAATGAATAAAAAAGTTTAAATTAGGTTTCGATTTTTTTAATTTGTTGGGACAGAAATAAAAAAAATGCCCTGAAATTTAATGATTTTAGTGGTTAGGTGATGCTTGTATTAGGTGTGTTGCTTGTGTGTGGTGTGTTGCTTGTATTAGGTGTGTTGCTTGTGTGTGGTGTGTTGCTTGTATTAGGTGTGTTGCTTGTGTGTGGTGTGTTGCATGTGTGAGGTGTGTTGCTTGTGTGTGGTGTGTTGCTTGTGTGTGGTGTGTTGCTTGTGTGAGGTGTGTTGCTTGTGTGAGGTGTGTTGCATGTGTGAGGTGTGTTGCATGTGTGAGGTGTGTTGCTTGTGTGAGGTGTGTTGCTTGTGTGAGGTGTGTTGCATGTGTGAGGTGTGTTGCATGTGTGAGGTGTGTTGCTTGTGTGAGGTGTGTTGCTTGTGTGAGGTGTGTTGCTTGTGTGAGGTGTGTTGCATGTGTGAGGTGTGTTGCATGTGTGAGGTGTGTTGCATGTGTGAGGTGTGTTGCTTGTGTGAGGTGTGTTGGTGTTGGTGTGTTACTTGTGTGAGGTGTGTTGCATGTGAGGTGTGTTGGAGTTGGTGTGTTGCTTGTGTGAGGTGTGTTGCATGTGTGAGGTGTGTTGGTGTTGGTGTGTTGCTTGTGTGAGGTGTGTTGGTGTTGGTGTGTTGCATGTGTGAGGTGTGTTGGTGTGTTGCTTGTGTGAGGTGTGTTGGTGTGTTGCTTGTGGAGGTGTGTTGGTGTGTTGCTTGTGTGAGGTGTGTTGGTGTGTTGCTTGTGTGAGGTGTGTTGGTGTTGGTGTGTTGCTTGTGTGAGGTGTGTTGGTGTTGGTGTGTTGCATGTGTGAGGTGTGTTGGTGTGTTGCTTGTGTGAGGTGTGTTGGTGTGTTGCTTGTGTGAGGTGTGTTGGTGTGTTGCTTGTGTGAGGTGTGTTGGGTTGGTGTGTTGCTTGTGTGAGGTGTGTTGGTGTGTTGCTTGTGTGAGGTGTGTTGGTGTGTTGCTTGTGTGAGGTGTGTTGGTGTGTTGCTTGTGTGAGGTGTGTTGGTGTTGGTGTGTTGCATGTGTGAGGTGTGTTGGTGTTGGTGTGTTGCTTGTGTGAGGTGTGTTGGTGTTGGTGTGTTGCTTGTGTGAGGTGTGTTGGTGTGTTGCTTGTGTGAGGTGTGTTGGTGTTGGTGTGTTGCTTGTGTGAGGTGTACTCACCTAGTTGTACTCACCTAGTTGTGGTTGCAGGGGTCGAGTCAAAGCTCCTGGCCCCGCCTCTTCACTGGCCGCTCTGGGTCCTCTCCTGCGCCATGAGCTTTATCATACCTCTGCTTAAAAAGCTATGTATAGAGCCTGCCTCCACTACATCGCTTCTAAACTATTCCACTTCCCGACAACTCTGTGACTGAAGAAATACTTCCTAACATCTCTGTGATTCATCTGAGTCTTCAACTTCCATCTGTGTCCCCTTGTTGTTGTGTCCCATCTCTGGAACATTCTGTCTCTGTCCACTTTGTCAATTCCTCTCAGTATCTTATATTTTGTTATCATGTCTCCCCTATCTCTCCTGTCCTCCAGTGTCGTCAGGTCCATTTCCCTTAACCTCCCTCGTAGGACATACCCTTAGCTCGGGACTAGTCTTGTTGCAAACCTTTGCACTTTCTCGAGCTTCTTCACATGCTTGGCTAGGTGTGGGTTCCAAACTGGTGCTGCATACTCAGTATGGGCCTAACGTACACAGTGTACAGGGTCCTGAACGATTCTTTATTAAGATGTCGGAATGCTGTTCTTAGGTTTGCTAGGCGCCCGTATGCTGCAGCAGTGATTTAGTTGATGTGTGCCTCAGGAGATGTGCCTGGTGTTATACTCACCCAAGATCTTTTTCCTTGATTGAGGTTTGCAGTCTCTGGCCCCCTAGGCTGTACTCCGTCTGCGGTCTTCTTTGCCCTTCCCCAATCTTCATGACTTTGCACTTGGTGGGGTTGAACTCCAGGAGCCAGTTGCTGGACCAGGCTTGCAGCCTGTCCAGATCCCTTTGTAGTTCTGCCTGGTCCTCGTCCGATTGAATTCTTCTCATCAACTTCACATCATCTGCAAACAGGGACAGTGTGTTGGTGTTGGTGTGTTGCTTGTGTGAGGTGTGTTGCATGTGTGAGGTGTGTTGCATGTGTGAGGTGTGTTGCATGTGTGAGGTGTGTTGGTGTTGGTGTGTTGCTTGTGTGAGGTGTGTTGGTGTGTTACTTGTGTGAGGTGTGTTGGTGTTGGTGTGTTACTTGTGTGAGGTGTGTTGCATGTGTGAGGTGTGTTGCATGTGTGAGGTGTGTTGCATGTGTGAGGTGTGTTGGTGTTGGTGTTTTACTTGTGTGAGGTGTGTTGGTGTGTTGCTGCTGTTAAAGTGTGTTTGTGGTATGTTGCTGCTGTTTTAAAGTGTGTTCTTGGTGTGGTGGGTAGTGTTATTGTTGGAGGTGTGTTGCTGTGTTAAAGTGTGTTGCTGTGTTAAAGTGGGTTGGTGGTGTGTTGCTGTATTAAGGTGTGTTGGTGGTGTGTTGCTGTTTTAAGGTGTGGTGAGTAGTGTGTTGGTGTGTTGCTGCTGTGTTAAGGTGTGCTGGATGTGTGTTGGTGTGTTAAAGTGTGTTGCTGGTGTAGTGGGTAGTGTGTTGGAGGTGTGTTGTTGGTGTGGTGGTAGTGTGTTGGAGATGTGTCGGAGGTGTGTTAAAGTGTGTTGGTGCTGTGGTGGGTAGTGTATTGGAGGTGTGTTGATGGTGTGGTGCTAGTGTGTTGTTATGGTGGAGTGTTTGTGGTGTGTTGGAGGAGTATGAATGTGCGTTAGCGGTGTGTTTCCTGTGTTTGCCTGTCTGTGTCTGCCTGCCTGTGTCTACCTGTCTGTGTCTGCCTGTCTGTATCTGCCTGTGTCTACATGCCTGTTTCTACCTGCCTGTGTTTGTCTGCCTACCTGTGTCTGTCTGTGCCTGCCTGCTTGCCTGCCTGCCTACCTGACTGCCTGCCTACCTAACTGCCTGCCTGCCTGATTGTGTGCCTACCAACCTACCTGCCTGTCTGCCTGCCTGCCTACCTGAGTGCCTGCCTGCCTGCCTGCCTACATACATACCTGCCCGCCTGCCTGCCTGCCTGTTTGCCTGCCTGCTTGCCTCTGCCTGCCTACCTACCTGTCTGTCTGCCTGCCTGCCTGCCTGCCTGCCTGCCTGCCTGCCTGCCTGCTTGCCTGCCTGCCTGCCTGCCTGCCTGCCTGCCTGCCTGCCTGCCTACCTAATTGCCTGCCTGCCTATCTAATTGCCTGACTGCCTACCTGACTACCTGCTTGCCTGCCTACCTGACTACCTGCTTGCCTGCCTGTTTACCTGACTACCTGCTTGCCTGCCTGTTTACCTGACTACCTGCTTGCCTGCCTATAAATTGCCTGATTGCTTGCTTGCCTTTGCATTTGCCAGCCTGTCTGCCTGCCTACCTAACTGCCTGCTTGCCTGCCTACCTGACTACCTGCTTGCCTGCCTGCCTACCTGACTACCTGCTTGCCTGCCTACCTAATTGCCTGCTTGCTTGCTTGCCTTTGCCTTTGTTTGCCAGCCTGTCTGCCTGCCTATCTAACTGCCTGTCTATCTAACTGCCTGCTTGCCTGCCTACCTGATTGCCAGCCTGCTTGCTTGCCTGCCTGTCTTCTCACGTTCCAATCCTTCTTCTCCCTCTTCTTCCCACCAATCCACTCCATCTCCTTCCCATCCTTCACTTCATCTGTCCCTCCCTCCTTTCCTCGCCTCTTTTCTCCTATGTATCCCTCCTTTATATCTCTCTTCTCTCCTTACCACCCCTGCTTTCTACTCCTCCTTACCACCCTCCCTCTCTCTCTTCCCCCACTCCTCTTTCCCTCTCCCTCTCCCATTCTCCCTCTCCTTCCCCCATTCTTCTTCCTCTCCTTCCAATCTCTTCCTCCGCTCCTTCCTCCACCCCTTTTTCTCTCTTCACCCCTCTTCCACTCTCACTCCTTCCTTTTCTCCCCTCCGCTCCTTCCCTTTCCCCCTCAAATTTTTCCCCGTTTCCCCTCATCTCCTTCCCTTTCTCCCTCTCTTTCTCCTCTCTCCTCTCCTTCCCCTTCTCTCTCCACTCCTTCCCTTTGTTCCTCCTCCCCTCCCTTTCTCCCTCTTCCCTTTCTTCTCCTGTTCTTCCCTATCTCCTCTCCTTCCCCCTCTCTCTCTTTCCCTCCATTTCTCCCACCTCTCCTTCCCTCCTTTTCTGTTTCCCTCTTCCCTCCGCCCCACACCTCTTCCTCTCTGACTATTCTAAATATTTACATTTTTATTTTCTTGTTCGTGTTGCAAATGTTTTCACACTGGAAAGAAAATTATTGGATAAATATTCCGAGGGATATTGTAGTGAAAAGTGAGGGATGGAGGAGGAAGATGGGAGGAGGGAAGAGGGAGAGGAGGGAGGGGGAAGATGGGAGGGAGGGAAGATGGGGGAGGAGAGAGGAGGAAGATGGGAGGGAGGGAAGATGGGAGGGAGGGAAGATGGGAGGAGGAAGATGGGAGGGAGGGAAGATGGGAGGAGGGAAGATGGGAGGGAGGGAAGATGGGAGGGAGGGAAAGATGGGAGGGAGGGGAAGATGGGAGGGAGGGAAGATGGGAGGGAGGGAAGATGGGAGGGAGGAAGATGGAGGAGGAAGTGGAGGAGGAAGATAGGAGGGAGGGAAGATGGGAGGGAGGAAAGATGGGAGGGAGGGGAAAGATGGGAGGGAGATGGAGGGGAAGATGGGAGGGAGGGGAAGATGGGAGGGAGGGGAAGATGGGAGGGAGGGAAGATGGGAGGGAGGGAAAGATGGGAGGGAGGGGAAGATGGGAGAGAGAGGAAGATGGAAGGGAGAGGAAGATGGAAGGGAGAGGAAGATGGAAGGGAGGGGAAGACAGTGAGGGTGGTATAGGTGAGAGACAGAAAGGGGGAAGGGAGAGGCGAGAGAGGAAAGGAGAGATGGCTAGAGTGAGAGTGGAGGGAGAGGAAGAGAGTGAGGGAGAGTGGGAGGAAGAGAGGGAGTGAAAGGAGATGTGTGAATGTAAGGAGGGAGGGAGGTAGGAGAGAGAGAGAGAGAGCAAACATATTTGCGAAGGAGACATACGCAGGATATAGAGAGAAATAGAAAGAGAAAATTGACAAGGAGGATCATAGTGAAGGGAGAGAGAGATTAGAAAAGTGGAAGGGCGGAGTGAAAGGAACAGATAAAGGTGTAGAGAGCAGAGGAAATAAAAAGCGTAAATGGAAGAGAGGAGAAAAAATGGAAACATTGTTGTTTTAGATGAATCCATTTCTCCAGCACACGTCAGTTGTGAGTTGTTGTCTCAGTGTCTGGCTGCAGCACACGTGTGTGTGTGTTATTTACCATTTTGTCCTTGGCACATGTCGATTAGACATTAGGCCTGTTGTATATGCGTGCGTGCGTGCGTGCGTGTGTGTGTGTGTGTGTGTGTGTGTGTGTGTGTGTGTGTGTGTGTGTGTGTGTACTCACCTAGTTGTGGTTGCAGGGGTCGAGACATAGCTCCTGACCCCGCCTCTTCACTGGCCGCTACTGGGTCACTCTCCCTGCGCCATGAGCTTTATCATACCTCTTCTTAAAGCTGTGTATGGAACCTGCCTCCACTACATCGCTTCCCAAGCTATTCCACTTCCCGACTACTCTGTGACTGAAGAAATACTTCCTAACATCCCTGTGATTCATCTGAGTCTTCAACTTCCAACTGTGTCCCCTTGTTGCTGTGTCCCATCTTTGGAACATTCTGTCTCTATCAACCTTGTCAATTCCTCTCAGTATCTTATATGTCGTTATCATGTCCCCCCTATCTCTCCTGTCCTCCAGTGTCGTCAGGTCGATTTCCCTTAACCTCTCCTCGTAGGACATACCCCTTAGCTCCGGGACTAGTCTTGTTGCAAACCTTTGCACTTTCTCTAGTTTCTTTACGTGCTTGGATAAATGTGGGTTCCAAACTGGTGCTGCATACTCCAGTATGGGCCTAACGTACACAGTGTACAGGGTCCTGAACGATTCTTTATTAAGATGTCGGAATGCTGTTCTTAGGTTTGCTAGGCGCCCGTATGCTGCAGCAGTTATTTGGTTGATGTGTGCCTCAGGAGATGTGCCTGGTGTTATACTCACCCCAAGATCTTTTTCCTTGATTGAAGTTTGTAGTCTCTGGCCCCCCTAGACTGTACTCCGTCTGCGGTCTTCTTTGCCCTTCCCCAATCTTCATGACTTTGCACTTGGTTGGGTTGAACTCCAGGAGCCAATTGCTGGACCAGGCTTGCAGCCTATCCAGATCCCTTTGTAGTTCTGCCTGGTCCTCTTCCGATTGAATTCTTCTCACTGTGTGTGTGTGTGTGTGTGTGTGTGTGTGTGTGTGTGTATCTCCCTACAAGCGTATTCTTGTGTATACATGCAAAATAACCACAGGGGGAGTTGATTGATAGCTCTAGGCCTTCCGTGTTGCAATCAACACATCATCAGGAGCTTGCAGTGTTGCAGAAATAGAGCAGGAAATCCAGTAAGGTCCGTTCATGTGAATTGTTCTCCCGAGGAGGAGAGCCATTCACATTTCAAGCTCCTGATGATGTGTTGATTGCAACACGAAATACCTAGAGCTATCATTCAACTCCCCCTATAGTGATTTGTCATCTTATGTCGCTTGTTCACGATTATTGCATAATTATATATACATGATGGATAGGGTCCCAGGCAATGTATACATGGAGTGTGTCCCAGGCTATGTATACATGGAGTGTGTCCCAGCTGATATATACATGGAGTGTCTCAGGTGATGTATACATGGAGTGTGTCCTAGGCAATGTATACACGAGTGTGTCCCAGGCAGTGTATACATGGAGTGTGTCCCAGGTGATGTATACATGGAGTGTGTCCCAGGTGATGTATGCATGGAGTGTGTCCCAGGCAATGTATACACAGTGTGTGCCAGGCTATATATACATGGAGTGTCACAGGTGATGTATACATGGAGTGTGTCCCAGGTGATGTATACATGGAGTGTGTCCTAGGCGATGTATACATGGAGTGTGTCCCAGGTGATGTACACATGGAGTGTGCCCCAGGCGATGTATACATGGAGTATATCCCAGGCAGTGTATACACGGAGTGTGTCTCAGGCAGTGTATACACGGTGTGTGTCCTAGGCAGTGTATACACGGTGTGTCCCAGGAAGTGTATAAACGGAGTGTATCCCAGACAGTGCATACACGGAGTGTGTCCCAGGCAGTGTATACATGGAGTGTGTCCCAGGCAGTGTATACATGGAGTGTGTCCCAGGCAATGTATACACGAGTGTGTCCCAGGCAGTGTATACATGGAGTGTGTCCCAGGTGATGTATACATGGAGTGTGTCCCAGGCAATGTATACACGGAGTGTGTCCCAGGCAGTGTATACACGGAGTGTCTCAGGCAGTGTATACACGGAGTGTGTCCTAGGCAGTGTATACACGGTGTGTCCCAGGCTGTGTGTACACGGAGTGTGTCCCAGGCAGTGCATACACGGAGTGTCCCAGGCAGTGTATACACGGAGTGTGTCCCAGAGTGTATACACGGAGTGTGTCCCAGGCAGTGCATACACGGAGTGTGTCTCAGGCAGTGCATACACGGAGTGTGTCCCAGGCAGTGCATACACGGAGTGTGTTCCAGGCAGTGTATACATGGAGTGTGTCCCAGACAGTATACACGGAGTGTCCCAGGCAGTGTATACACGGAGTGTGTCCCAGAGTGTATACACGGAGTGTGTCCCAGGCAGTGCATACACGGAGTGTGTTCCAGGCAGTGTATACATGGAGTGTGTCCCAGGCAGTGTATACACGGAGTGTGTCCCAGAGTGTATACACGGAGTGTGTCCCAGACAGTGTATACACGGAGTGTGTCCCAGGCAGTGTATACATGGAGTGTGTCCCAGGCAGTGTATACACGGAGTGTGTCCCAGACAGTGTATACACGGAGTGTGTCCCAGGCAGTGCATACACGGAGTGTGTCCCAGGCAGTGCATACACGGAGTGTGTCCCAGGCAGTGCATACACGGAGTGTGTCCCAGGCAGTGTATACATGGAGTGTGTCCCAGACAGTATACACGGACCAGGCAGTGTATACACGGAGTGTGTCCCAGACAGTGTATACACGGAGTGTGTCCCAGACAGTGTATACACGGAGTGTGTCCCAGACAGTGTATACATGGAGTGTGTCCCAGGCAGTGTATATACGGAGTGTGTCCCAGACAGTGTATACACGGAGTGTGTCCCAGACAGTGTATACATACATATTACTTGTGGCAAGTCACACCAGCCAGGTAGTCACCTTTACTTCTTGAGAATGTGTTATTAATAACTATTATCAATACAAAGATGCTATCATTTGATTGCACTCTCAGAGAATATTTATCTGCAAATTAGGCATAAATACTATACGTAAATGTACTCATATATATATATATATATATATATATATATATATATATATATATATATATATATATATATATATATATAAATTGTGAAAGAATGAGTAGGATTTGATGATAAGTTCTAGCTTGTGCTGATCCCTTCCTAACCAATAATGAATGGTGGCTAGAACACAGACCTCTCTTTGGATGTTCTTAATGTAAAGACCAAGTGTGGTCTTGCTTGTTCGTTTCTTCTTGTGCCCCTGAAATGCTGTTACGTGATGTTTTTCCTTAACCACATCCTTCATATTAGTCTTTTATGTGTCAGTTAACCTGCCCGGTTATGTCAGTCTATCTCTTCAGTAACTTTTTGCCACCTTCACGATTGTGAAAAACTGTTGTATTGTTTTCTTATGCCTTTCGCGATCTACATCTGTATGGTGGTAGTGGGGGGGGGGGGCTCAAAATGTAGGCCTGTAGCAGCAAATAAGCTTAATCCCAGGACTACTTGCCTGCATCTTGTTGATGCTCCACTGGTGTAGAGTTGAAGTGATCCTCCACCTTCTTCACCTGTTTCTTCTCCTTTTCTCAGTACTTGGGGTCCTTAATAAAGTGATACAGTACTGATGAAGAATTAGACACGTGTGCAGCATCTGGGATAGAGATGTATCGGTTACCCGCATCCGCGGAACATCCGCACAATTTCTTACATCGACATCCGCATCCGCATTTTACTGTAAACAGATATCCGCATCCGCAAACTAAGTAAGACATCCTCATACACATCCGCATCCGCAGATACCTAAATTTTCACATCCGATACATCTCTAATCTGAGCATTTTTTTTTTTAGACGTTTCTTCATCCAGTCTTCACATTATGTAATTATATAAAGCAACAGGATGGCGAAACGTCTACACATAAAGATACCTAGATATTGCACATGTGTTTAGCTCATCATTTTGTCGGACTGTGTACCATTCGTGTACAACACAGTATTATTGAACAGGTTTTGGATTTTGTGATGTCTGGAGTTGCCAGAAACATTCGTGTTTTTAATCCACAGCTTTGGTTTGATAATCCACCTTCGTCCATGTATCATGTGTTTTTTGATCCTCACATCCTGATATTTTTTGCTCTCAGAGTTTAGTGGGAGAAGCCAGTGCAAGGCTGAGGTTATGTGGGATGGCTGAGTGCAATTATGGCAAGGAATTTTGTACCCGAGTTTTTGCATAGTTTCTGTGGGTGTGTACTCACCTAATTGTGGTTGCAGGGGTCGAGACTCAGCTCCTGGCCCCGCCTCTTCGCTGTCCGCTACTGGGTCTCTGCTCTCCCTGCTCCATGAGCTTTATCATACCTTGTCTTAAAACTATGTATGGTTCCCGCCTCCACTATATCGTTCGCTAGACTATTCCACTTCATAACTACTCTATGGCTGAAGAAATGCTGTGTGTGTGTGTGTGTGTGTGTGTGTGTGTGTGTGTGTGTGTGTGCGTGCGTGCGTGCGTGCGTGCGTGCGTGCGTGCGTGCGTGCGTGTGTACACGTGTATGTATGTGTATAGTGTTGTATTTCTAAAATTCGAAAAATCTAAATATATTCTCCGTGGTGTACAACTATGTACACTATCTGCAGATATTCAATATAGCTTCCCCGAATGAATCAGTTAAAGCTTATGAAAAATATGAAAGTATGTCAAAAAAGCAAAGGCAAATTGGCTTGTCCAGCAGCCTTTTTCAATACAGGGAGAAAATTCTATTAAATCACCTCAAAGGCAGGGAGGCAGAGGCTCTGACGTCACCAAGTAAACATATTGCCTAAAATCCTGGTTGAAGGGATTGATGGATTACTGAGAACGCGAGAGAGAGAGAGAGAGAGAGAGAGAGAGAGAGAGAGAGAGAGAGAGAGAGAGAGAGAGAGAGAGAGAGAGAAAGAGACAGAGAGAAGAGAAACAGAGATCAGGGTCCAGCCAGGAATACAGAAAAGCCAAGGGGAGATGCAAGGGAACGTGGGAGAAATACATACATGAAATATCAAGACACCAGCTGGAAAGTTAGGAATGACAGGACACCAGCTGGAGAGTTGGGAATAATAGGACACCAGCTGGAGAGAGCTAGGAATGACAGGACACCAGCTGAAGGGCTAGGAATGACAAGACACCAGCTGGAGATCCTGTGTCCATTCCTTCGTGATTTATTAATTTGTCTGACGACCCACTAAGTGACTTATTTAAGAACATCGTAAAAACTGTCACAGGTTACACAGCTGTGTCCTTGATACAAGCTCAAAGTACCACACTTTCCTCCATTCCAAGAAGAGCTAGAAGTGAGCTTCTACACGACAAGACGGGCAGCAAGCAGCAGCTTCACTCTCAGTGTACCCTTCTCCAGAACATCACTTCATTTAAGATCATTTATCCCCAGGGTGACTCGAGTCTGGAACATGTTCGTACAGCATAATGATGTCAACGAAATAAAGTTAGCTGATCCCCTATGTAAAAAAAAAAACTTGGCTGTGTCCACCGCTGGTGTGCAGCATCTGAGACAAGTGTCTCTACTGAATGGTTGTACTCTACCTCCTGAGTTTGAAGTAGTTCTTCCTATTGGTTTGTCTTTGTAACACGAGACTAACATCTCTGTAAACAATTGTTCCTCTAGCTGCATCTAGAAATTGATTTTGGTTGAGGGATGGTGTGCATTCATAAATAACCTCACTCACAAGAAGAAACTCAAGGCGAGGTTTCAGTCCGTTGTAGACCATTGTCCAGTCCTGTCGCTGATGCTTCCGATTTCTGCTACATTTCCTGCTCACCTTGTCCTCTCCGAAACTTTGGAGAAACTATCCGCTCCCTTTCAGACAGATTTAAAGAGCAGATAAGAAGTGTTCGCCTTGCCGACACCAACAGTGCTCTTTTCTGTCATGTTAGATATCACAGCCATCTTGCTAAAACTATCTACCCTTTACAGATGCCGCCTTGTCGAATCGTCCCCTAAAAACTACGCAGGTATTGTTACTGCCGTCCACCCTGCTGGCATACTGTTGGTGTGGAACGCATTTCTCGAGGTCTCTACATTGATTTGGTCACTCAGTATAAGGAATGGTGTATACCCCTGTAGAAACGGCCCTCTTACTATAAATTCATTTAAAATTCAATCTCTCTCTCTCTCTCTCTCTCTCTCTCTCTCTCTCTCTCTCTCTCTCTCTCTCTCTCTCTCTCTCGCTCTTTCTCTCTCTCATCAAGTAAGACTTAAATCACTTGTCCTGTTGTCTCAGTAGAACTTCTAAGATATGAGTTCCATAGTGATACAATAACAAACAACAGTGGTGGGAAACTCCGTGGTATGAGGTTTAACACGAATGCAGGTAAGAGGTTTTCAGAGTTGTGGAGCACTGAAATAGTCTTCCTACTTGAAGTTTTGGACAGCAAATCATTTGAGTTCCAATAATGGGCTGGAAATACACTTTCCAAACACAGAATTCAACTAGTTCAAGTCCTCTCCACGCAGTGACCACCAGTAGCCTGGTATTTACTCCAAAGCCGCTTAAAGTCTCTACTTATTGCCGTCCACTTGCAGCATTTTATCTAGAACTAATGTCATACGGTAGAAGAAACTCTGCTCCACAGAGGTATGTGGGTGGAGCAACACTCGTAGCTTTGATAGCAGTAGTACTATGTAGCAGAGGTAGCTTATAGCCCATGCCTTCTATCCATTCCTGTCTTTCCTATAAATTCCATTCCGTTTTTTTCCATTTCGGTGTAACATGTTCAACACCCCTTTCCCCCCTCGATTTACGCGGCAGTGACCGGAGGGAGTGGACGGTGGGGAGAGTGCATTGTGCTTTACTATCCTTGCCTTAACAAACTAAATAATATCTGATATTTCTTAAATAAGATAGGAGTACATACTTCATCTCAGAAGATAGCTTCTCAGTGGACTTTAAAGTCTTTCCTATGTGCTCTCGTGCTCTCTATATCTCTCTCTCTCTTAGAGAGAGAGAGAGAGAGAGAGAGAGACAATATGAGCCCTGGCTTGTGCCACGAGCTTGTTAAAGTTGCTCTCTCTCCTCAATGGTTCTGGCTTTCTCCACACTCCTGTGGATCAATGACGAACACACCAGGCTAGCCCTGCCTTCATTACTTGCTGCCTTCATTACTTGCTGCCTTCATTACTTGCTTGTTGCCTTCATTACTTGCTTGTTGCCTTCAACTGTTTTTTTTTATTTGCTTGATTGATTTATTATTTTCTTGATCATTTGGTTTAAATGCTAGATTGCTTGCTTGTTTATTTGCTTAATTGTTCCTCTGGTCGCTTGAACGATTGATAATTAACCTTCAATGATCTAAAATCATAATTATTAACATTATTGAATGCTAAACATTTAAGTATTCAAATATTTAAAAAAAAAATATTTAGTAATATCTAAACATCCACTATTTGTTTAATTTAAATATTTTCTCGACATTGATTCATTTAACATTATATTGCTTGAATATCTGATTATTATTCCTTGTTGCTCTGAATGCCTGATTGATTCCCTGTATTTTTAATCAACTGCTTCGTTGCTCGTCTCAATGGTTGATTACCCGATTAGACGCTTAAAGAGTTGATAATTAGATTGTTTACCCTCTAGTTTGTCTCTTTGTGGAGTCCTATTTTATTTTTTTTGGTATTGTTGATTGAGGTTGTTTAAATGGTTTAGTTTTTTTTTTTTACCTAACAACACAGAAATCACATGACCTCATTGTCTGTCTGTCCTCATCTCAAATATAGCATTTTTCAGGTCACTTTGTGTCACTCACACCCCACTGTCATTTTAGTTTCTGTATGTTAGAAGTGATCAAGGTCCAAGGACTGAAATGTTTTGTAATAAATATGTCCTAGTGTTTACTCACGTGTCTTTTCAAACCAATTTTATCGGTATCAATTACCAAGGTTTATACCGTCTCTTGTATACTTGATCAGACAAACACACGACACTAGACGACACAAGGACCAGAGGTAATATAATTACGACAGACAAATTCTGAGAGGAATTGACAGGGTGGAAAGGGAGAGTCTGAGAGGTGGGTCTCAGGTACACGGGGACACAGCTGCAAGTTTGAGACACGTCACAGGGATCCTAGGTAGTTCTTCAGCCATAGAGTGGTCAGGAAGTGGAACGTCCTAGACAGCGAAGTGGCAGAGGCAGAATCCATGCATGTTTTCAGGGAAAGGTATGATAGGGCTCATGCAGCCAGAAGAGAGTGAACTCAGTAGCGGCCAGCGTTGAGGTGGGGCTAGGAACAGAGACTCGACCCCTACAATTACAAAGAAGTGAGTACAAAGAGGCGCTTACACACAACAGGCCAATAGTCTATCGACAGTTGCCTTTGACACTCGGTAACTAAATCACACACACACACACACACACACACACATACATAGCTTTAAGAAGAGGTACGATAAGGCTTTTGGAGCAGGGAGAGCGTGAACAGAGTAGCGACCAGCGAAGAGGCGGGGCTAGGAGCTGTGAATCGACCCCTGCAACCACATATACATAGGTGAGCGCACACACACACACTAGTAGCGACCAGTGAAGAGGCGGGGCCAGGAGCTATGACTCGACCACTGCAACCACAATTAGGTGAGTACACACACACACACACACACACACACGCGCGCACGCACGCACACAAAGGACTCTGCAATATTCCCTAGACTCCGCTTATTGTGAGTCGATGAACCGAGCAGCTGCCACTCAGTCACACAATAAGCGGATTTTGCAATTGCAACATGATAGCCCAGTGTTATTTTGGCTGTATTGACTGCGTATTGCTTTAAGAGGAGGGTTGTGTGCTTGATAATTAAACTCTCTCTCTCTCTACACACAGGGTTTTACAAGGTGAGGTTAAGGTTTCTAACTTTATTTACCAGCTAAGAGCTGTTACTTACTTCAGCTCAGTTGAAAGCCTGCTTATTGTTATGAGACACACAAATAGGGAACAGGATGAAGTTGGAGCCTTCTGCCTACCAGCGATTTAATTTGGTCAGCTGAATATTTCGTTGATGCCATTATGTTGTACGAACATATTCCAGACACGAGTTATCCTAGGAATAAATAATTTCAGATAAAGTGATGTTCTGGAGAAGGGTACAGTCAGATTGTAGTTGCTGTTTGCTGCCCGTCTTGCTGTGTAGAAGCTCACTTCTCGCTGTCCTCGGAGTGGAGCCAAGTTTAGTACTTTGACAAAATTGGCCTTGATCATAACAGTAAAGGCCACCCACGTCCCTCCTGTGCTAAAGGCTCTGCTGGAATGACAGATCTATCCAGACCGGGTCCAGGCGAGAGATGAGCCATCTTGCTCTGTTCTCTATTCTGTCAAGAAGATGGAGGGCAGGCAATCCAAGAAAGTGGAGCATACTCAAGGTGTGAGGGCACTTGTGCTTCGTAGAGAATCTTGCAACCTCTGCTGTTGAGCAGATGCGAGATACGTCTAAGTGTTGTAAGCTTCCTGGCCGCTTTGTTTACAAGATGTACAACGTGGTTCTTCGTAGTCAGTTTGGAGTCAAATTTCACCTCAAGGATATCAAATTCGTCCCCTGGTACAAACGCTCTCCCATTCATTCTTACAACTGATCTAGCATTACCATCATGGTACCTAGAGACTGTCTCTCACTCGTAAATGTTAAAGTTAAATGTTAAAGCATATATAAGATCTTTAATTATGTTGCAAGAGTTTGAATAACCTTTCACTTAATGCAGAAGGACACGATTTCTCAACGTTTGGTATCTGTGATCATTATAAACCTGGTTATGTTGTCCGAGCCTACGTCACCCCACACATAAACCAATTGTCGACACTCCTGTAGAAGATGGAGAACCTGGTGATGTAACACTGAGTGATAAACTGGTGGTATACAGGTGATTATACAAGTGATAGTGTGGCGCTGTACTGGTGATATACTGGTTCTGCAATGGTGATATTGTGGTGATGCATTAGTGATATTATGGTGTTGCACTGGTGATACTGTAGTGCTGCACTGGTGATACTGTGGTGCTGCACTGTTGATACTGTGGTGTTGCACTGGTGATAATGTGGTGCTGTACTGATGATAGTGTGGTGTTGCCCTGGTGATAGTGTGCTTCTGTACTGGTGATAGTGTGGTGCTGTACTGGTGATACTGTGGTGCTGCACTGGTAATACTGTGGTGTTGCACTGGTGATAATGTGGTGCTGCACTGGTGATATTGTGGTGCTGTACCGGTGATATACTGGTGGGATGAATGGTTGGGAAGGCTGTGGTGGCTGTTCATCAACAGTATCAGGCTCAGGTTGATCACATTACGTTAACTGAACGAGTAATAAAGACAGACATTTAGAAAATTGCATGCCATTGATGTCAATAATAATATCGTTAATTAATTTTGATTAAGATACATAAAGTTAGGTAAAGTTAAACACATTTAACCAAGCCTAATCTCGAAAATAACACATTTCCATTCTCTCTCTCTCTCTCTCTCTCTATATATATATATATATATATATATATATATATATATATATATATATATCACCAACACTGACGAGTGATAATAGCAACTTTACACACGCTCTTTGATGATTGTGTGTTTACATTTTCTCATTCACTCACAAATATGGGTTCCTCACACGTTCTTTGATCAAGCTCTTTTATTTAGATTCATTCATAATTATGAAACCACGTGCTTGAATCCAGTTTTCTTCATATTATATTCAATATTTATCATACATAAGCACATGGAACAAATATATATATATATATATATATATATATATATATATATATATATATATATAGGATATGGTCCACCTCTGGTGTCAATTGTGGGACCCATTGCCTCGGAGAAGTGGATAAAAAGACTTCAAGGAAGAATATTTAGATTTCTTTCTGAAGCCATTTGAATATTCCACTTCCCTACCACCCCATCTTTTTTACAAACTTTTTTACAAACTTATATATATATATATATATATATATATATATATATATATATATATATATATATATATATATATATATATATATATATATATATATATATGTATATGTATGTATATATGTGTATATGTGTATATATGTGTGTATATATGTATATATATATGTCGTGCCGATTAGGTAAAACTGGTCAATTAGCAAGAACTCATCTAAAATTAAGTCCTTTCTAAAATTTTCTCTTATACGTTTAAAGATATATTTTTTCATTTATGTTAATGTAAGAATTTATAATTTTGTACCAAGAGAAACCTTGAAAACCTACCTAACCTTATTACAACAAGCGCAATTTAATTTAGCCTAACCCAACTAAATATATTTTAGATACGTTAACATTAATTTAATAATAAACAAACACAATGAAATATATTTTTTTTTGTATTTAGAAGATTTTAATTGATTCATCAAATTATCCACGTGCTAATGCAGGTTCTTCTATTATACAAAATATCATAAGCAAGGAACACATATATATATATATATATATATATATATATATATATATATATATATATATATATATATATATATATATATATCAACAAACCGGCCATATCCCACCGAGGCAGGGTGACCCAAAAAGAAAAACAAAAGTTTCTCTTTTTTAATTTTAGTAATGTATACAGGAGAAGGGGTTACTAGCCCCTTGCTCCCGGCATTTTAGTCGCGTCTTACGACACGCATGGCTTACGAAGGAAGAATTCTGTTCCACTTCACCATGGAAATAAGAAGAAATAAACAAGAACAAGATCTAATAAGAAAATAGAAGAAAACCCAGAGGGGTGTGTATATATATGCTTGTACATGAATGTGTAGTGTGACCTAAGTGTAAGTAGAAGTGACAAGACATACCTGAAATCTTGCATGTTTATGAGACAGAAAAAAGACACCAGCAATCCTACCATCATGTAAAACAATTACAGGCTTTTGTTTTACACTCACTTGGCAGTACGGTAGTACCTCCTTGGGCGATTGCTGTCGCCGAATAAGTAAAACTTGCGATTTTGGCTTAAGTAGCAACGCTCTTTTTGCCAAATAAGGCAAGGGAAAATTTGTGTATGCAGTAATTTCACAAAAATTATTGTTAACCTAACGAAAAAAAATATTTCATTGTGTTTGTTTATTATTAAA
Organism: Cherax destructor; assembly: GCA_009830355.1. Lineage (NCBI taxonomy): Eukaryota > Metazoa > Arthropoda > Malacostraca > Decapoda > Parastacidae > Cherax > Cherax destructor. Next base: position 51,829 of record WNWK01005880.1, read on the forward strand.
TTATTGTAAACTTATCTAAAACATATTTAGTTGGATTAGGCTAAATTAAATTGCGCTTGTTATAATAAGGTTAGGTACAAATTTTTTTACATTAACATAAATTAATAAATATATATTTAAACGTATAAGAGAAAATTTGGAATTAACTTTAAATGAGTTCTTGCTAATTGACTAGTTTTACCTATTCGGCACGATATATATATATATATATATATATATATATATATATATATATATATATATATATATATATATATATATATATATATATATATATAATACATATATTATATATATACACATATATTATATATATACACATATATATAATATCACATATATTATATATATACACATATATTATATATATACACATATATTATATATATACACATATATTATATATATACATATATATATATATATATATATATATATATATATATATATATATATATATATATATATATATATATTATATATATATATATATATATATATATATATATATATATATATATATATATATATATATATATATATTATTTATTTATTTATTTATTAACACATCGTCCGTCTCCCACCAAGGCAGGGTGGCCCGAAAAAGAAAAACTTTCATCATTCACTCCATTACTGTCTTGCCAGAGGCGTACTTACACTACAGTTATAAAACTGCAACATTAACACCCCTCCTTCAGAGTGCAGACACTGTACTTCCCATCTCTAGGACTCAAGTCCGGCCTGCCGGTTTCCCTGAATCCCTTCATAAATGTTACTTTGCTCACACTCCAACAGCACGTCAACTCCCAAAAACCATTTGTCTCCATTCGCTCCTATCTAACACGCTCTCTCATGCTTGCTGGAAGTCCAAGCCCCTCGCGCACAAAACAACCTTTACCACCTCCCTCCAACCTTTCCTAGGCCGACCCCTAGCCCGCCTTCCCTCCACCTCAGATTTATACACTTTCGAAGTCAATCTATTTCGTTCCATCCTCTCTACATGTCCAAACCATCTCAATAACCCCTACTCAGCCCTCTGAATAATAGTTTTGGTAATCCCACACTTCCTCTTAATCTCCAAACTACGGATTTTCTGCATTATATTCACACCACACATTGCCCTCAGACATGACATCTCCATTGCCTCCAGCCTTCTCCATGTTGCAGCATTCACAACCCATGCCTCACACCCATACAAGAGCATTGTTATAACTATACTCTCATACATTCCCCTCTTTGCTTTCATGGATAAAGTTCTTTGTCTCCACAGACTCCTCAGTGCATCACTCACCCTTTTCCCCTCGTCAATTCTATGACTCCCCTCATCCTTCATAGACCCCTCCGCTGACATGTCCACTCCCAAATATCTGAATACATTCACCTCCTCCATACTCTCTCCCTCCTATCTGATATCTAATCTTCCGTCACTTAATCTTTTTGTTATATTCATCACCTTACTCTTTCCTATATTCACTTTCAATTTTCTTCTTTTACATACCCTACCAAACTCATCCACCAACCTCTGCAACTTCTCTTCAGAATCTCCCAAAAGCACAGTGTCATCAGCAAAAAGCAACTGTGACAACTCCCACTTTGTGTTAGATTCTTTATCTTTTAACCCCACACCTCTTGCCAACACCCGAGCATTCACTTATCTTACAACCCCATCAATAAATATATTGAACAACCACGGTGACATCACACATCCTTGTCTAAGGCCTACTTTTACTGGAAATAATCTCCTCTCTCTTACATACTCTAACCTGAGCTTCACTATATATATATATATATATATATATATATATATATATATATATATATATATATATATATATATATATATATATTTATATATATTTATATATATATATATATATATATATATATATATATATATACATATATATCTTCTTCTTTCAACACGTCAACCGTTTCCCACCGAAGCGGGGTGGCCCAAAAGGAAAAACGAAAGTTTCTCCTTTTACATTTAGTAATATATACAGGAGAAGGGGTTACTAGCCCCTTGCTCCCGGCATTTTAGTCGCCTCTTACGACACGCATGGCTTACGGAGGAAGAATTCTGTTCCACTTCCCCATGGAGAATACATATATATATATACATATATATATATTTATACTATATATATATATATATATATATATATATATATATATATATATATATATATAATGTAGTGTATATTCTGGTGGTAGTGGTGCTGCTCGTGTGGTTGCTGATGCCGCCTCTCCTCCTCCATACTGTAAGTTAAGAAAAATTAGAGACGATGCTCAAGGCAAATTCAAAAGCATGTTTAACTATCTTATATATACCAGTGTTGGACACGTGTATCAGTGTTGGATACGTGTATCAGTGTTGGATACGTGTATCAGTGTTGGATACGTGTATCAGTGTTGGATACATGTATCAGTGTTGGATACGTGTATCAGTGTTGGATACGTGTAACAGTGTTGGACACTTGTATCAGTGTTGGACACGTGTACCAGTGTTGGACACGTGTATCAGTGTTGGATACGTGTATCAGTGTTGGATACGTGTAACAGTGTTGGTCACTTGTATCAGTGTTGGACACGTGTATCAGTGTTGGATACGTGTATCAGTGTTGGATACGTGTATCAGTGTTGGATACGTGTAACAGTGTTGGTCACTTGTATCAGTGTTGGACACGTGTAACAGTGTTGGATACGTGTATCAGGGTTGGATACGTGTAACAGTGTTGGTCACTTGTATCAGTGTTTGACACGTGTAACAGTGTTGGACACTTGTATCAGTGTTGGACACGTGTATCAGTGTTGGACACGTGTATCAGTGTTTGATACGTGTAACAGTGTTGGACACTTGTATCAGTGTTGGACACATGTATCAGTGTTGGATACGTGTAACAGTGTTGGACACTTGTATCAGTGTTGGTCACTTGTATCAGTGTTGGACACGTGTATCAGTGTTGGATACGTGTATCAGTGTTGGATACGTGTATCAGTGTTGGATACGTGTAACAGTGTTGGACACTTGTATCAGTGTTGGACACGTGTAACAGTGTTGGACACGTGTAGCAGTGTTGGACACTTGTAGCAGTGTTGGACACGTGTAACTGTTGGACACGTGTAGCAGTGTTGGACACTTGTATCAGTGTTGGACACGTGTAAGTGTTGGACACGTGTAGCAGTGTTGGACACTTGTATCAGTGTTGGACACTTGTAACAGTGTTGGGCACGTGTAGCAGTGTTGGACACTTGTATCATTGTTGGACACGTGTAACAGTGTTGGACATGTGTAGCAGTTTTGGACACTTGTATCAGTGTTGGACACGTGTAGCAGTGTTGGACACTTGTATCAGTGTTGGACACGTGTATCAGTGTTGGACACTTGTATCAGTGTTGGACACGTGTATCAGTGTTGGACACGTGTAGCAGTGTTGGACATGTGTAGCAGTGTTGGACACGTGTAACAGTGTTGGATACGTGTAGCAGTATTGAACATGTATTGTAGTGTTGGTCACATGTAGTGTTGGACATACCTGGAGTATACCTGGAGAGGGTTCCGGGGGTCAACGCCCCCGCGGTCCGATCTGTGACCAGGCCTCATGGTGGATCAGGGCCTGATCAACCAGGCTGTTACTGTTGGTCTCAAACAAACCGACGTTCGAACCACAGCCCGGCTTGTGTGTAGTTGGGTTGGACAAATGTAGCAGTGTTGGACACATGTAACAATGTTGGACACGTGTAGCAGTGTTGGACATGTGTATCAGTGTTGGACACGTGTTGCAATCTTTCTTCTCTTTGCAGATAAATGTGTCACATAAGCATGCAGGCGCTGCCTCATTGCAAAGCTTTGTACCTGGCAATTAGTACAGCAATTATGCTGAACTAGTCAAAGCGTATTGCATATTGCAGAATAATGAGGAGTTAGAGAGTGATGCTTTAAATATCTGCAAAGGGATGGGTTGCAATTTAGCTGTTGAATTACTCGCTGATTGTTCCGGGAATCATGGCCCCCGCGCCCCGGGCCTATATTAGTTTACTTTTATTCTTGAGTTGTACATTGTGGTTGTTGTTGTAGTGGTGCTGATAGTTCAATCAACTATGATAGCTTATCAACAGTATTACGTGTGTAGTATACATAATACCAGTTGTAATCACGCTCCCTTCCCAAGCCTTAGTTGTACCCTGCGCATGCGCCGCCAGGCGTCGCTCTCAGTTTTCATTGAGGCCTAGGGACGTGCAGATGGGTTGTGTCACGTATTACCAATACAAAAGAACATAAGAAAGAAGGAACACTGAAGCAGGCCTACTGGCCCTTGCGAGGCAGGTCCAATTCTCCCACCGGATTAAGCCAATGCCTTGACCTGGTCAGGTCAGTCACACTCATTTAAGGGAGGAGCACGGCATCTGACCTAGTAGCACAAGCTAGTCAGGTCCAAATCACACCCACCAACACCCACTCATGTATTTATCCAACCTATTTTTAAAACTAAACAACGTCTTAGCTTCTATGACGGTACTCGGGAGTTTGTTCCATTCATCCACAACTTTATTACCAAAGCAGTGCTTTCCTATATCCTTCCTGAATCTGATTTTTTCCAATTTAAAACCATTGCTGCGAGTCCTGTCAATACTAGATATTTTTAGCACACTATTTACATCCCATTTATTAATTCCTATTTTCCATTTATACACCTCAATCATATCCTCCCTAATTCTACGCCTTTCTAGAGAGTGCAGATTCAGGGCCCTCAGTCTATCCTCATAGGGAAGATTTCTGATACATGGGATCAACTTTGTCATCCTCCTCTGTACGTTTTCCAGTGCATTTATATCCATTCTGTAATACGGTGACCAGAACTGTGCAGCATAATCTAAATGAGGCCTAACCAAGGATATATAGAGTTGAAGAACAACCTGAGGACTTCTATTATTTATACTTCTTGATATGAAGCCCAGGATTCTGTTAGCTTTATTGCGAACGCTTATGCACTGTTGTCTTGGTTTCAGATCACTGCTAATCAGAACTCCTAAATTCTTTTCGCAGTCAGTAATATTAAGATCTACATTATTTAGTTTATATGTGACATGGTTATTTTCCTGTCCAACTTTTAGAACTTTGCATTTGTCTATATTAAACTGCATCTGCCACTTCTCCGACCACTGCATCATTCTATTCAAATCCTCCTGGAGTGCTCCAATGTCCTCATTAGAATGAATTGGACGGCCTATTTTGGTGTCATCAGCAAATTTGCTTATGTTACTATTTATTCCCTCATCTATGTCGTTTATGTAAATTGTGAACAACAAGGGGCCCAACACTGACCCCTGTGGAACACCGCTTGTGACGTGTCTCCATTCTGACTTCTCCCCATTTATGCAAACTCTCTGCTGCCTATTTGTCAAACATGCCTCTACCCAGGGAAAAATTTATCCTCCTATTCCGTGTGCCTTAAGTTTTCTCAACAGCCTCTGGTGTGGAACTCTATCGAAAGCCTTACTGAAGTCCATATACACAATATCATATTCAATACCATGATCTACCTCCTCAAATACCTTAGTGAAGAAAGTTAGTAAATTCGTAAGACAGGAACGCCCCTTTGTAAAACCGTGCTGAGATTCATTAATCAATTTATGCCTTTCAAGATGGCTACGAATTGCTTCGGCATTTATTGATTCCATAAATTTACCAACTATGGAGGTAAGGCTTATTGGTCTATAGTTCGAAGCTAAGGATCTGTCACTTGCCTTGTAAATAGGTATTACATTTGCCATTTTCCACTTGTCCGGCACTATGCCAGATTGAAGTGATATATTGAAAAGATTAGCCAAAGGTATGCTAAGTTCCTCTTTACATTCCTTTAAAACCCTTGCAAACAGTTCATCAGGGCCTGGGGATTTGTTAGGTTTTAATTTCTCTATTTGTCTGAGGACCATGTCACTAGTTACCCCAATCGTGCATAGTTTATTATCTTCCTGTTCTACATAATTTATTATTTCTGGAATTTCTCTAGTATCTTCCTGAGTGAAAACTGGGAGGAAGTAGGCATTGAAAAGTTCACACATATCCTCATCACTGTCAGTAATCTGACCTGAGTTACTCTTAAGTGGGCCTATCTTGTCCGTAATCTTACTTCTGTATACCTGAAAGAACCCTTTTGGGTTAGTCTTCGAATCCCTTGCGACTTTAGCCTCATAATCCCTTTTTGCTTCTTTTCCTATTCCTTTTTTTATTTACGTATATCGCTTCCGCATAACAGTCAGTTGTTGTTTCCTTGCACCGTGACTCCATCAGAACCCACTTCTACAAGCCCAGTGGTCACAGTTGCGGATAACATCACCGAGGTCCGGCCATGAAATCACCGGCAAGAAAAGGGAGAAAAAAATTATGGCCAGCACCTTCAAGGACCACAACAGTGCCACTATCACATCTGCGAGGAAAATGATAGGATGGATAATGAGAACATTCAAGACAAGAGATGCCAAGCCAATGATGATCATTTTTAAATCATTTGTTATCTATAGGCTGGAATACTGCTGTACATTAACAGCTCCATTCAAGGCAGGTGAAATCGCAGATCTAGAGAATGTACAGAGAACCTTTACTGCACATATTAGTTCCATCAAACACCTTAACTACTGGGAACCCTTGGAAGCACTTTGTACTCACTGGAGTGCAGGCGAGAGAGATACATCATAATCTACACCTGGAAAATCCTAGAGGGACTGGTCCTAATCTGCACATAGAAATCACTCCCTACGAAAGCAAAAGACTTGGCAGGCGATGCAACATATCCCCAATGAAAAGTACGGGCGCCATTAGTACACTAGGAGAAAGCACCATAAGTGTCAAGGGCCCAAGACTGTTCAGCAGCTTCCCACCAGCCATAAGAGGGAGCTGGACAGATACCTAAAGTCAGTGCCGGATCAGCCGGGCTGTGGTTCGTACGTTGGACTACGTGCGGCCAGCAGTAACAACCTAGTTGATCAGGCCCTGATCCACCGAGAGGCCTGGTCGTGGACAGGGCCGCGGGGGCGTTGATCCTCGGAATACCCTCCAGGTAGCATGGTCCAGTGTGCAACGCACCGGCCTGGTGGTTTTAACACTAGCTTGCCATGGGTTCTAACCCCACCCGTCCTGTGATAAGTAATATTTCCTCTCCAATTTAGGTGGCCTGGTTTGAGACCAGGCCGTGGGGAAGATAATCCACATGACCACTAACAAATGCTACTGTACCTGGTGGCGGTGGTGGTGGTAGTGGCGGTGGTTGTGGTGGTGCTGATGCTGCGGTTGCTGTGGTTTGTGATGCTAGTGATGGTTATAATGAGGCTTCTGCAGCTGGTAGTGGAGGTGGTGGTGGTGGTGTTGTAGTTTTGTGGTGGTTAGGGGGCTGCCTTTACTCTTGGTGCTGCTGTCGCTGCTATTAATCCTCGTCCTGTCACTCTTCCTCTGAAAATGCTGTACATACAATAGACTTGATGCCAAAACTGGGTCATGACACTGTACTCCCATCATGTACACACTATGTTTTGGAAACAAAATTTGTACTCTTATTTTTTGTCCTCTTCTGTTACTCCTGCTCATCCTCCTCCTCCCACTCCTGGTCATTCTTCTCTCTCCTCAAACTGTTCATCCTCCTCCCCTTGCTTTTACTTCCTTATCGTTCTCATTCTCTTCTTCCTCTTTTCCAACTCATCACGGCCTTCCCCCTTCTCTTTATACTTTCTCTTCTTCCCCCCTCCTCCTTTCCTCCCTTGCATATTCATCCTTCTCTCTCCCGTTTCTCAATTTACCCCCTCTTTCCTCAATTTATCTTCCTTGTTCCCCGTCCTCGTTCTCTTTCCCCGTACCTCCTCCACCTCCTTCTCCTTCTTCCCACCCTTCCTCTTCCTCCTCCTCCTCCTCCTTTTCACAAAACTCACCTCCATACCTCAGCTCGTCTGTTCGCGACTTTCCTCAGACCCAAATCATGACCTCAAGATGCAGTTTGAATCGAATTTTCTTGAGAGTCTCTTAGGACTCTCCGGCCTCCAGGAGACTACGCTATTTGTGTGTACGAAAAAGTTACTTTTCTAACTTCTTAAAGAAGCTGTGTGGAAACTGATTTCGTGATGAATTGAACTTTTGACTCTGAATAAAGTTGGTGTGTGTGTGTACTCACCTGTTTGTTGTTGCAGGGGTCGATTCACAGCTCCTGGCCCCGCCTCTTCACTGATTGCTGCTGGGTCCTCTCTCTCCCTGCTCCATGAGCTTTATCAAACCTCGTCTTAAACTCTGTATGGTTCCTGCCTCCACTACGTCACTTTCTAGGCTATTCCACTTCCTGACAACTCTGTGACTGAAGAAATACTTCCTAACGTGCCTTTGACTCATAGGAATCTTCAGCTTCCAATTGTGACCCCTTGTTGCTGTGTCCCCTCTCTGGAACATTATGTCTCTGTCCACCTTGTGTATGTGTGTGTGTGTGTGTACTCACCTAATTGTGGTTGCAGGGGTCGAGACTCAGCTCCTGGCCCCGCCTCTTCGCGGTCCGCTACTGGGTCTCTGCTCTCCCTGCTCCATGAGCTTTAGCATACCTCGTCTTAAAACTATGCATGGTTCCTGCCTCCACTATATCTTTCTCTAGACTATTCCACTTCCTGACTACTCTGTGGCTGAAGAAATGCTTCCTAACATCCCTTTGACTCATCTGAGTCTTCAGCTTCCAGTTGTGTCCCCTTGTTTCTGTGTTCCCTCTCTGGAACATCCTGTCACTGTCTACCTTGTCGATTCCCCGCAGTATTTTGTATGTCGTTATCATGTCTCCTCTGACCCTTCTTTCCTCCAGTGTTGTTAGTCCTATTTCCCTCAACCTCTCTTCATAGGACAGACCCCTGAGTTGTGGAATTAACCTTGTCGCAAACCTTTGCACTTTCTCTAGTTTCTTTACGTGCTTGACCAGGTGTGGGTTCCAGACTGGTGCTGCATATTCTAGTATGGGCCTGACGTACACGGTGTACAGTGTCTTGAACGATTCCTTGTTAAGGTAACGGAACGCTAATCTTAGGTTTGGCAGTCGCCCATATGCTGCCGCAGTTATCTGGTTGATGTGTGCCTCCGGAGACGTGCTTGGCGTTATACTCACCCCAAGGTCTTTCTCCTTTGCCGAGGTTTGTAGTCTTTGTCCGCCTAGCCTGTACTCTGTCAGCGGTCTTCTTTGCCCTTCTCCGATCTTCATGACTTTGCATTTGGTGGGATTGAATTCGAGAAGCCAGTTGCTAGACCAGATGTCAAGCTTGTCCAGGTCTGTTTGAAGTCCTGCTTGGTCCTCCTCCGATGTGATTCTCCTCATTAATTTCACATCATCTGCGAACAGAGACACTTCTGAGTCTATCCCGTCCGTCATGTCATTTACATATACCAAGAATAACACTGGTCCTAGGACTGACCCCTGCGGTAGGCCGCTCATCACAGGCGCCCACTGTGATACCTCATCACGCACCATGACCCGTTGTTGCTTCCCTGTGAGGTATTCCCTGATCAATTCCAGTGTCCTTCCTGTTTTACATGCTTGTTCTTCCAACTTCTTTACTAATCTCATGTGAGGAACTGTGTCGAAGGCCTTCCTGCAGTCCAGGAAAATGCAATCAGCCCACCCTTCTGTGTGTGTGCGTGTTTGTGCGTGCGTTTGTGTGTGTGTGTGTGTGTGTATGTATGTGTGTGTGTGTGTATGCGTGGGTGTGTTTGTGTGTGTGTTTTGTATGTGCGCGCATGTAAGTTTGAGTGGGTGAATTAGTGAAGAAGTGAAAGAACGAGGAAGATAAGGAGGGAATGAGTGAGGGGGGGGGTCAGTGAGTGAGGGAGTCACTGAGTGAGTGAGTGAGTGAGGGAGTCAGCGAGTGAGTAAATGATGAGAGACATGAGTGATTGGATTCCAGGAATTTTCTATCCTGGCAGCCCTGTCCAGCAAGCTGTTGGTGTCAGTGAACTGCTGGCCCACATAACCATCACAGCCTGGTTGATCTCGCACTTGGCGGAGGTAGTGATCAGTGATTCACTTTCCTTCCAATGTTGACTTGTTCCGTCACTATCATCCACTTGAAGTGTCTTAGACCACAGATGTTGACACAGTGCCCGTGGTGCTCCTGCTTTTTGCACAATAATTGCGGTAAGCTGACACATGGTAGCAGAAAGACATAACAAAGAGCCTATTATTCATTCAAGTTTTTCTTCATTGGGGAAAGGGGAGCTTTATCACTTGAAAAAGGCCCCCGGGGAAAGGGGAAATCTTATATAAGTCTTACACTGAAGTAAGTTGTCATTGTAGTGTGTAGATTTGGAACGTAGCCCTCCAGTATCTGACAGGAGTATACTATGAGGTACGTCTGTCTTCTCTGCTCCAGAGAGTATACAAATTGTAAGCACTTCGAGGTGCCATCCAACAAGCACAACCTTCAGTATATAATCCCAAATCATGCAGTCCTCCGTCTGCCTTGCAATACTGGTATACAACACCTACAAGATGAGGAGTTAGACACACATGCTACACCTGGGTATCTTTATTTGAAGACGTTTCGCCAGCCAGTGGTTTTGTCAGTTCATTACAGGGGTTATTTGAAGGTGTTGAATCTGGAGGCAGTAAAAGATGGGGTAATCAGTCCCTCAGCTTTGCAGAACTATACACGTAAGATATTGGCCTGGGAGATGGAATAATCAGTCCCTCAGCCTGGAAGTGGTGCCCAGCACCTCAAGACTAAGGTACATAAGAACATAAAACTGGAGGAACACTACAGTAAGCCGCCTACTAGCCCATACTAGGCAGGTCCTTCTCAAACCCACTAACAAAAATATTTAAGAACATAAGAAAGGATGAATACTGCAAAAGAATGTCTCTATTGAATTGACAAAGCCACTTAGTTGGTGAAACGTCTTCAAGTAAAGATACCCAGATGTTGCATGCATGTCTGATTCCTCTCATCTTTACCAAAGCCTCTTTTCAATACATCCCTTCCAGTCTTTCCACTACCACCACCCCTGTACCACCACCACACAACATTTCCCTCGTAACATTGACTAATGTTTAGTTTTCTTAGTGGAGTCCATTAGTGAGCTCCCACTTCATGGGTATCATTAGGGTCCTCACCTGCTGGACAGCATTGGGCCCCCCACCTGTTGGGCAGCTTATTTCTCCCGCTTAAAAAAAATCAGTTTCCGATGTAGTGAAAATACATTTTTTTTCAGGTATGTTTGTAGTGGGTATATTGTGGGCACTGTAAGAACCTCACCTCACATGTGACATACCTTTACCTAGACTTCAACCTCACCTCTCACCCGACATCACCTTGGCCCTGATCTTCGGTGTAACCTGACCTCACCTGGACCTCCATTCCCTCCCTGACGCTTGGTCATCTTAACACAGTGTGGTAGCTTGACCCTAGTGGTAGGGGAAACGTCTTCTCTGAGAAGGGTGCAGCTCCCCTCCACCACCTCTCAGCATAATTAATAGGGATATTTTCCCATTCGTTTAAAGTTGCTAACTCTTTGAGCCAGTGACACAAGGTGATAATCATGGTGTAAAGTTGATGATGTTACAAACAGAATTATAATGTAAAGTTCATAATGTTAAAAACAGAATTATAGTGCGAAGTTGATAATGTTAGAAACATAATTATAAAGCTAATAATGTTAGAAACATAATTATAAAGCTAATAATGTTAGAAACAGAATTATATTGTAAACTTGATAATGTTAGAAACATAATTATAGTGCCAAGTTGATGATGTTAGAAACAGTATATATGTATTTAAAGCACTGAATAACAAGACACTTAGAGTGCTTTGTAAATTAAATAAAGCAAAAAAAAAAAAAAAAAAAGACCTGGAGGTATCCTCACCTGGGAGCTGACCTCTCACATATGAGCTGGCTCCACCAAGGACCTGACCTGACCTGTCCTAAGATGCCATTTATAACAGAGCCAAGTGGAGTTTGTAATGTGTATTTTGACAACTATTCTTATTATCGTTTTTTTACCTCTTTCTTATCCCTCTTGTCTTCCAGTTTTCTCTTTTTCCCCACTTACTACCTTTCTCCTACCTTCTTTTGTAACTATATTTTATAAGTCTCTTTCTGTTTTCTTCCTTCTACTTAATTTTGTCTTTTATTCGTTTTTCTCACTTTCTAATTTTTGGATCACGTCTTTTCTCATCTTTCTCTTCCTGTTACTCCCCTCTCCTCTTTTCGTTCTCTTTTTCCTATTCTCTCTTATGTGTACTTTCATTTCCCTTATTCCTGCGTTTTAACGATAGTTATCTTCCTTCTTTATTCTCCTTTCCTCCTCCTTCTCCTCTGCTCCCCTCCTCCCTTCTTTCCCTTCACCTTTGTCCTACTGTTCCTCACCTACTCTCCGCTGCCCTTCCTCTTCTAACCTTCCCTCCTTTCTCCTATCCTGTGTCTCCCCTTCCCTCCTCCTTCCCACCACCCTCCCTTCCCTTTCGTTGCGCTGCTTGACCCTCCTCGCCCAGGTAACAAGGTTATTCTCCAGCTAACTCCGTTACCAGAATTGTGGGTCGTGTGGGGAGACGTGGCAATAGGGAGGAGGAGGAAGACGCTGAGGATGGAAGGGGGGAGTAAGTGAGAGGGGGGAGAGAGGAGGGATTGGGAGGTATGTCAAGAGGAGGGAGGCGGAGGTATGTGAACCGACGGAGGGGAAGAGTGTTGTCTTCAAGTCATTTTGAATGTTTATGAACACTGTGTGTCCTCACCTAATTGTGGTTGCAGGGGTCGAGACTCAGCTCCTGGCCCCGCCTCTTCGCTGTCCGCTACTGGGTCTCTGCTCTCCCTGCTCCATGAGCTTTATCATACCTTGTCTTAAAACTATGTATGGTTCCCGCCTCCACTATATCGTTCGCTAGACTATTCCACTTCCTAACTACTCTGTGGCTGATGAAGTGCTTCCTAACATCTCTTCGACTCATCTGAGTCTTCAGCTTCCAGTTGTGTCCCCTTGTTTCTGTGTTCCCTCTCTGGAACATCCTGTCACTATCTACCTTGTCGATTCCCCGCAGTATTTTGTATGTCGTTATCATGTCTCCTCTAACCCTTCTGTTCTCCAGTGTTGTTAGTCCTATTTTCCTCAACCTTTCTTCATAGGGCAGTCCCTTGAGTTGTGGAACTAACCTTGTCGCAAACCTTTGCACTTTCTCTAATTTCTTGACATGCTTGACCAGGTGTGGGTTCCAGACTGGTGCTGCATACTCTAGTATGGGCCTGACGTATACGGTGTACAGTGTCTTGAACGATTCCTTGTTAAGGTAACGGAACGCTAATCTTAGGTTTGCCAGTCGCCCGTATGCTGCAGCAGTTATCTGATTAATGTGTGCCTCAGGAGATGTGCTCGGTATTATACTCACCCCAAGATCTTTTTCCTTGAGTGAGTTTTGCAGTTTTTGGCTACCTAGACAATACTCTGTCTGCGGTCTTCTTTGCCCTTCCCCGATCTTCATGACTTTACATTTGGCAGGGTTAAATTCAAGGAGCCAGTTACTGGACCAGGCTTGTAGCCTGTCAAGGTCTCTTTGTAGTCCTGCCTGATCCTCGACTGATTTAATTCTTCTCATTAACTTCACATCATCTTCAAACAGGGACACTTCTGAGTCTATCCCTTCAGTTATGTCATTCACATATACCAAAAACAGTACAGGTCCTAGGACTGACCACTGTGGAACCCCACTCGTCACAGGTGCCCACTCTGACACCTCGTCACGTACCATGACACGCTGCTGCCTCCCTGTCAGATATTCTCTGATCCATTGCAGTGCCTTTCCTGTTACGTGTGCCTGATCCTCTTGCTTTTGCATTATCCTCCTGTGAGTAACTGTGTCGAACGCCTTCTTGCAGTCCAAGAAAATGCAGTCTATCCACCCCTCTTGTTACCTTGTCATAAAACTCCAGTAGGTTTGTGACACAGGATTTTCCTTCCCTGAAACCGTGCTGGTTGTCGTTTATAAGCTTGTGTCTTTCTATTTGTTCCACCACTCTCCTCCTGATGTTTGTGTGTGTGTTTGTGTGAGTTTGTGTGTATTCACCTAGTCATGGTTGCAGGGGTCGATTCACAGCTCCTGGCCCCGCCTCTTCACTGGCCGCTACTAGGTCACTCTTCCCGCTCCATGAGCTTTATCATACCTCTTCTTAAAGCTATGTATGGATCCTGCCTCCACTACGTCACTTCCCAGACTATTCCACTTCCTGACAATTCTGTGACTGAAGAAATACTTCCTAACATCCCTGTGATTCATCTGAGTCTTCAACTTCCAACTGTGTCCCCTTGTTGCTGTGTTCCATCTCTGGAACATTCTGTCTCTGTCCACCTTGTCAATTCCTCTCAGTATTTTATATGTCGTTATCATATCCCCCTATCACTCCTGTCTTCCAGTGTCGTCAGGTCGATTTCGCTTAACCTCTCCTCGTAGGACATACCCCTTAGCTCCGGGACTAGTCTTGTTGCAAACCTTTGCACTTTCTCTAGTTTCCTTACATGCTTGGTTGGCTAGGTGTGGGTTCCAAAACTGGTGCTGCATACTCCAGTATGGGCCTAACGTACACAGTGTACAGGGTCCTGAACGATTCTTTATTAAGATGTCGGAATGCTGTTCTTAGGTTTGCTAGGCGCCCGTATGCTGCAGCAGTTATTTGGTTGATGTGCGCCTCAGGAGATGTGCCTGGTGTTATACTCACCCCAAGATCCTTTTCCTTGAGGGAGCCAGTTGCTGCACCTTTCTAGGTGCTCCACCACTTTTCTCCTGATAATCTTCTCCGTGTACTCACCTAATTGTGGTTGCAGGGGTCGATACTCAGCTCCTGGACCCTGTGTGTGTGTGTTAACTGCCGTCCACTCTCCTACCACTTGTATCTGTTGTAGATAGAACTTATACACACCTAGCTGACATCAGTGACATACTATATAGAAGCCCCTGGTTATGCAGAGCATTTCGGACAAATTAGGTTAATTTTGTCCCCTGGATGCAACCCACACCAGTCAGCTTACACCCAGATACTTATTTACTGGTGAGTGAATAGGAACATCGGATGTCTTAAGGAAACACGCCCAAATATTTCCACTCGTACTGGGCATCGAGCCACGGACCTTAGTGTATGAGCTGAGTGCGCTACCAACCGAACTGATGTTTGTAATTAGGTCAGCTGTGGGGAGCCAGTGTAACTCCCCTTCTTGTAGCAAGTGAAATGACTTGACGTGGTATTAATAATACTGTGTGGTATGAACACTTTTCCTCTCATATGTGTTTGAGGCGCTTGTCACGTTTACCGCCACTTGGCTGTGTAGTCAGTTTATATTTGATTATTTTCCACTATTTCCTTTTCATAGTTTCTTTCGTTCTTTCTTCTTGCATTTTTATATTAATTTCTCTCCTGTTTGTAGATAAGTTCAGAGAACCGACAAGTTGATAAATTAGACACATATGCAACACTTGGGTATCTTTATTGAGGAAAATGTTTCGCCACACAGTGGCTTCGTCAGTCCAATACAAAGAAGAATGGTGAAGATCAGAAGGAGTCGATGTAATCAGTCCATCAATCTTATCAAGACTATAGACCAATAAGCCTTACCTCCATAGTTGGTAAATTTATGGAATCAATAATTGCCGAGGCAATTCGTAGCCATCTTGAAAAGCATAAATTGATTAATGAATCTCAACACGGTTTTACTAAGGGGCGTTCATGTCTTACGAATTTACTAACTTTTTTCACTAAGGTGTTTGAGGAGGTAGATCATGGTAATGAATATGATATTGTGTTTATGGACTTCAGTAAGGCTTTCGATAAAGTTCCACATCAGAGGCACTGAGGAAACTTAAGGCACACGGAATAGGAGGAGATTTTTTTTCCTGGGTAGAGGCATGGTTGACAAATAGGCGGCAGAGAGTTTGCATAAATGGGGAGAAATCAGAATGGGGGCACGTCTCAAGCGGTGTTCCACAGGGGTCAGTTTTGGGCCCCCTGTTGTTTACAATTTACATAAACGACATAGATGAGGGAATAAATAGTGACATAAGCAAATTTGCTGATAACACCAAAATAGGCCGTCCAATTCATTCTAATGAGGACATTAGAGCACTCCAGGATGATTTGAATAGACTGATGCAGTGGTCGGAGAAGTGGCAGATGCAGTTTAATGTAGACAAATGCAAAGTTCTAAATGTTGGGCAGGACAATAACCATGCCACATATAACCTGAATAATGTAGATCTTAATACTTGTGATTGCGAGAAGGATTTAGGAGTTCTGGTTAGTAGTAATCTGAAACCAAGACAACAGTGCATAAGTGTTCGCAATAAAGCTAACAGAATCCTTGGCTTCATATCAAGAAGTATAAATAATAGAAGTCCTCAGGTTGTTCTTCAACTCTATATATCTTTGGTTAGGCCTCATTTAGATTATGCTGCACAGTTCTGGTCACCGTATTACAGAATGGATATAAATGCACTAGAAAACGTACAGAGGAGGATGACAAAGTTGATCCCATGTATCAGAAATCTTCCCTATGAGGATAGACTGAGGGCCTTGAATCTGCACTCTCTAGAAGGGCGTAGAATTAGGGTGGATATGATTGAGGTGTATAAATGGAAAGCAGGAATAAATAAAGGGGATGTAAATAGTGTGCTGAAAATATCCAGCCAAGACAGGACTCGCAGCAATTGTTTCAAGTTGGAAAAGTTCAGATTCAGGAAGGATATAGGAAAGTACTGGTTTGGTAATAGAGTTGTGGGTGAATGGAACAAACTCCCGAGTACCGTCATAGGGGCTGGGACGTTGTGTAGTTTTAAAAATAGGTTGGATAAATACATGAGTGGGTGTGGGTGGGTGTGAGTTGGACCTGGCTAGCTTGTGCTACTAGGTCAGATGCTGTACTAATTCCTTAAGTGGAAGTGACCTGTCTACCTGGAGTTTACCTGGAGAGGATTAAATCCAGGTGGTCGGCTAGAAAAAAATATATGAGTGGGTGCAGGTGGGTGTGAGTCGGTTCTGACTAGCTTGTGCTACTAGGTCAGATGCCGTGCTCCTTCCTTAAGTGAATGTAACCTGACCTGGCTGGGTCGGGGCATTGCCTTAAGCCGGTTGGAGACTTTGACCTGCCTCGCATGGGCCAGTAGACCTGCTGCAGTGTTCCTTCTTTCTTATGTTCTTATGATGGACTCTCGTAATATCTTTATAGTTTTGATATACATGAAGTTGAATACAGGAAACTGAACTGTTTACTAGTTGGTAAATTTTTATTCTCCAAGTGTGTCATCCATTTTCTTCTTATGGGGTTTTCAAATATTTTTACAGCATTTTCAAATGAAAATAATCTTTAGTTTAAAATTATATATCCTGTCACTATTTTTTTTTTGTAAATATTGACACGGTGCGTGCCATTTTCCATCTTTCCGCCAATTTGCTTTACTGAAATCCTGAAGAATAAATCGAGCGAGGACAGCATAATTCTTCTAAACATTCTTCAAAAAAAAAAAAAAAATGGTGGTGCCCGTCTCATCCTATTGTTTTTTTTCCTTTTTTCCATTTTCAGTAGTAATTTCTGTACTTCCTCTTTAGTTATTTCAATATTCTGTGTTTCAGTTGTGCATTGGGATTCAGATCCTTCACTTTTAAAATATCTTCTTGTGTAAACACACTCTGAAACCCTCTGTTTAATATCTCACACATTTCCTCTTCAACTTCAGTGATTTTGCCATTTTTTATTCTTTGTATTTTGTCTTTAATATTTAGTTTACAGTTTTTTACAAACTTGGGTAAAAGATTTGGCGCTACCTGGCTCTTGTCCAGTATTTCTCTTTCAAAGTTTCTTTCTTCCTCTTTTCTTAATTTTTTTTTTTATTAATTTTTGACCTCTTGAATCTTTGATAAGTTCGTTGATTGGCTCCCTTCCTCTGTTTGTTACGTGTCTTATTTTTCTTTTTCATATTTCTCCAGCATCTTCCATTAAGCATTGTTTCATCTTATATCTATCTACTGGTTTATAATAAATATAGTGAATAATATTATAATTAATACAAAAATAAACAATACTAGGTAATATATTACACTACTAACTAATAAACAAGATAACAGAATTTATCAGTACTGAAAATTGTGCTAGTAAAATTAAAATATGGTATGGCAAGTTCATTCTATTTTGGAATAAGCTCATTCCATTTCAATATGTTACTGAACGCTTTATTCAAATTCTCCATGTCTGTTGGTGTGTCTGAAACACTGTTTAGCACATATTTGTTTTCTGATAATTTAGTCGTCCCTGTTTGTGTTTCTTTTATCCCCTAAGTCGTATTTAAGAGCCTCTCCTTTTTTCCCCCCAAAAAAAAAGTGATCACTTTTTCCAAGGGAATTTAGATTATGATGAAAATTTCCCTCTCTGTTTTAGTAAATACTACACTGAATGTTGAATGTGTGTTGCCTTCTCGTACTCTTGTGCAGTGAGGGTGTTGCAACAACACCCTCACTGCACTTAAGATGTTTTTGGATTATTTTCATTTCCAGCCTCATAAGCTGCCTTATTTATTTCTTCATTGTTTCAAATTTCCAGTTGCATTATCTTCTTCCTCCTCACTATTATTGTTCATCCCTCTGTATATTATGCAATCCTCATTTACAATATAAACTCTCTCTCTCTCTCTCTCTCTCTCTCTCTCTCTCTCTCTCTCTCTCTCTCTCTCTCTCTCTCTCTCTCTCTCTCTCTCAGGCATTATTAAATGATGAGTTATATAACTTAATTTACGAGTTTTTCATCTTTTATTTTGCATTATCACAATCTTTTTCTATCTCTTTCCTTAGGTTGTATTGTCTCTCCTACCAATATTGCTACTTCCTCTTCTTTCATTCGTAATGTGTTTTCTCCAGTCTCACTGAAATATGTTTTTTTGCAGATTATCTAGAGTATGTCACTTGTGTCTATGCGTTCCTGTGCGTGCAAAAGGGTATATGCGTGTTTATGCGTGTGGAGGTGTGCATTTAGGCATGCTTGTGCTTCTGCAGGTGTGTATGTGTGGTTGCGTGTGCAGGTGTACCAGCAACACACGCGTGTGGCTGCGTGAGCACCAAGCCTTCCGCTGGCAAGTGTGTTAATGCAGCAACTTAGCTTTGAAAGCCCCGCCATAACTCAATCACATCCTCATCTGCCCACTCCCGCGATAACTGCCATGGGGAGAGGTAGGTGGCGATAGCGCACTGCTGACACATAGGATCCCAGAATAAGGAGAGATAGGGAGAAAGAAAAGGCAAATGGGGGAGGGGGGAAGTAAGGAAGGATTGGACAGTGTTGAGGAATATGATTGGAGTGGATAATAGAGAATATAAGAATGGGAGACATAAAGTTGTTTTTTTCAAAATGGCATACGTGAAATTCAATAAATTTTTAGAATGGCCAAATACAGAGGACGAAGGTGACTTCAGGTTGAGATGGTTGACATTAAAATCTTTGTGAAGATTGTGTAAGGTGGTTTACAAGGAGTTTCTTATAGTAACTAAACTGTTTCAGTAGTCCTTTCAGGAAGAAAAAAAAATCCTTTTCGATGTAGGACAAATAATTTTACTGCAATTTTTAAACGTCACAAATGAGTTAGTTTAACACACTATTAGGTCTTTTACCATCAGTAACAAACATCATCTATTAAACTTAATTTACCCTGGAAGAAACCTGTATACAATAAAATTAGCTCATCTGGGGGACATTATCATTATATTTTGATCTAAAATTGCATGAAATTATTTGGTGATTATATACCTATCATACTGCATAATGGATTTATGTTACATTAGGATTTATCCTCAAAGTAAGTGGAAGCAAAGGTTCCAGAATTATTCAAGAAAAAATTTAATAAATTCTTCTGTGGCCCTGGAAACCTCTGTGTAGTGACCATCCTACGTCAGGCAGCACTGCGGTTGTTATGAGGACCACTGCTCCATTATCTCTTTCGATGTAGACATTTTTGTTCAGTCTCATATTCCCTGCCTACGTCTGAGTGCCTTGTTGCACTCAGACGTAGGCAGTGCCTTGTTGCATTTATTTTAGGAAAGGTTTTGCCACGAGTGGCAGCTTCAGTCCTAATACAGAAATAACTAAGAAACGAGTATATATAGTGGCACGAGTTAGCCTTGTTACATGTTTAGCCAAGTCCTTGAGGTGAAGAAGGATTCATGAACCGGTCTTGAGTCATGAACCAGGGAACAAGTTCTGTCAGGGCATTAATGTACATTGTAAATGATACAGGTTGCAGAGAACATATATAGACTAATACAACCACTTCTAACTCCGGTACAGTTTGACCAATACTGAAACACGATGGTTTTCCTATCTTACTGCACATCTCTTACTGCACATCTCTTACTGCACATCTTTACTGCAGAGATCTTACTGCACATCTCTTACTGCACATCTCTTACTGCACATCTCTTACTGCACAGATCTTTAAACTCAGTCAGATCTGCACGATAAGCTATTATCTGACAGTGTCTGTTATAGTCACGGTGTAGCAGTGATCTGGTGAGCTCTCTGTGTGCGCTTAATATGGGTAGTTTAGAGGAGGCAGTCAGCTGTCTCTGGCGTGACACTCTCAGATTACATCATCCACTTTCCTGGAACTGATGCCCCAAAGTCTTCAGTGCCGCTATCTCGATGTAGAGCCCACCAGCCATCAGTGGTTGACAGAACTAGCTGTTCAATGTCAATTACGTTGAAGCTCTTGAACATGTGTTTGAACCCTGCTGTGCTTGGTTAAAGCGCTTCTACTCTTCTTGAGCAACCAACACCATTAATCTAGAAGCTGTACATGAATTGTTTACAATTCTGACAAGATGAAAATTAGACACATGTGCAACAACATCTGGGTGTCTTTATTGTACACGTTTCGCCAATCAGTGGCTTTTTCAATACAAATTCAAGGACCTAATTGGAAGACAGTAGAACTGTCTTCCAATTATGTCCTTGAATTTCTATTGATAAAGCCATTGGTTGGTGAAACATCTACAATAAAAATACACAGATGTTGCATGTGTGTCTAATTTTCATCTTGAAGGTGTCTTCATTAGCATCCACTAGCAGATACTTATTCGCGACCCTGAAGTGATACATTATATTTAACTTTTATGGTAAATACTGCTGACCAGCACCACCTTCACTACCCCCAAATACTAAGAAAAACAACGATATGTAATAAATAAAGACAATAATAATCCACCAGCAGAAACTCAGTGGGTGTTCTGTAGTTACCGTAGTCAGGGTTTCATCACTACCTCAGTCTCTAATAATTGAATAAATTGGTCAGACAATCAAATTTACATGATTAGCTATTCCCAAGTCTCTTTTGGACGTTTGAAATGCAATGCTTCTTCTCCAGTTGATAAGATGTATGAATTTATGTTAAATTGGTAAGATATATGAATTAATGTTAAATACACATAGCCATTTTTCAAAATAGCCACCACAGGTAACCAGTGCTAGCTATCCAGATCTGTTTACAATGTAGTTTGTCCTAAGTACATGTCGATGTGTGTGTGTGTCTCTCTCTCTCACACACACACACACACACACACACACACACACACACACACACACACACACACACATGGGTGACTTCAACCATAAGGAAATTGATTGGGAGAACTTGGAGCCACATGGGGGCCAAGAAACGTGGAGGGCTAAGATGCTGGAGGTGGTACTGGAAAATCTCATGTACCAACACGTAAGGGACACTACCAGAGAGAGAGGAAATGACGAACCAGCGAGACTGGACCTAGTATTCACCCTGAGTAGTGCAGATATTGAGGACATCACACATGAAAGCCCCCTTGGGGCCAGTGATCATATGGTTCTAAGTTTCGAATACATAGTAGAGTTACAAGTGGAGGGGGAAGCAGGAAGGGCTGCACAAATGAAGCCAAACTACAAGAAAGGTGACTATGTGGGCATGAGGAACTTCCTGCACAGAGTTCAGTGGGACAGAGATGGCAGGGAAGTCAGTAGACGAGATGATGGAATATATGACAACAATTTGCAAGGAAGCTGAGGAGAGGTTTATACCCAAGGGTAACAGGAGAAGCGAAAAAGACAGGATGAGCCCATGGTTCACCCAAAGGTGCAGGGAAGCCAAAACCAAGTGTGCAAGGGAATGGAAGAGGTACAGAAGGCAAAGAACCCCGGAGAATAAGGAGAGCAGTCGTAGAGCCAGAAATGAATATGCACAGATCAGAAGGGAGGCCCAAAGACAGTACGAGAATGACATAGCAGCAAAAGCCAAATCTGACCCAAAGCTGCTGTACAGCCACATCAGGAGGAGAACAACAGTCAAGGACCAGGTGATCAGGCTGAGGAAGGTAGGAGGGGAGGTCACAAGAAATGACCGGGAAGTGTGTGAGGAGCTCAACATGAGATTCAAAGAGGTGTTCACAGAGGAGATAGAAGGGCCTCCAGAAAGGAGGAGAGGTAGGGTACACCATCAAGTGCTGGACACAATACACACAAATGAGGAGGAAGTGAAGAGGCTACTAAGCGAGCTAGATACTTCAAAGGCGATGGGGCCAGATAACATCTCTCCATGGGTCCTGAGAGAGGGAGCAGAGGAGCTATGTGTACCCCTAACAACGATCTTCAACACATCTATCGAAACAGGGCAACTACCTGAGGTTTGGAAGACAGCAAATGTAGTTCCAATTTTTAAAAAAGGAGACAGGAACGTAGCACTAAACTACAGACCAGTGTCACTGACATGTATTGTATGCAAGGTCATGGAGAAGATAGTCAGGAGAAGGGTGGTTGAGCACCTAGAAAGGAATGAGCTTATCAACGACGGCCAACACGGTTTCAGGGACGGGAAATCCTGTGTCACAAACCTACTGGAGTTCTACGACAGGGTGACAGCGATAAGGCAAGAGAGAGAGGTGGGTAGATTGCATATTCTTGGATTGTAAGAAGGCGTTTGACACAGTTCCACACAAGAGATTAGTGCAGAAGCTGGAGGACCAGGCAGGGGTAACAGGGAAGGCACTACATTGATCAGGGAATACCTGTCAGGGAGACAGCAGCGAGTCATGGTACGTGGCGAGGTGTCAGAGTGGGCGCCGGTGACGAGCGGGGTTCCACAGGGGTCAGTCCTGGGACCAGTGCTGTTTCTGGTATTTGTGAACGACATGACGGAAGGAATAGACTCCGAAGTGTCCCTGTTTGCAGATGATGTGAAGTTGATGAGAAGAATTCAATCGGACGAGGACCAGGCAGAACTACAAAGGGATCTGGACAGCCTGCAAGCCTGGTCCAGCAACTGGCTCCTGGAGTTCAACCCCACCAAGTGCAAAGTCATGAAGATTGGGGAAGGGCAAAGAAGACCGCAGACGGAGTACAGCCTAGGGGGCCAGAGACTGCAAACCTCAATCAAGGAAAAAGATCTTGGGGTGAGTATAACACCAGACACATCTCCTGAGGCGCACATCAACCAAATAACTGCTGCAGCATATGGGCGCCTAGCAAACCTAAGAACAGCATTCCGACATCTTAATAAAGAATCGTTCAGGACCCTGTACACTGTGTACGTTAGGCCCATATTGGAGTATGCAGCACCAGTTTGGAACCCACACCTAGCCAAGCATGTGAAGAAGCTCGAGAAAGTGCAAAGGTTTGCAACAAGACTAGTCCCGGAGCTAAGGGGTATGTCCTACGAGGGAGGTTAAGGGAAATCGACCTGACGACACTGGAGGACAGGAGAGATAGGGGAGACATGATAACAACATATAAGATACTGAGAGGAATTGACAAAGTGGACAGAGACAGAATGTTCCAGAGATGGGACACAACAACAAGGGGACACAGATGGAAGTTGAAGACTCAGATGAATCACAGAGATGTTAGGAAGTATTTCTTCAGTCACAGAGTTGTCGGGAAGTGGAATAGTTTAGGAAGCGATGTAGTGGAGGCAGGCTCTATACATAGCTTTAAGCAGAGGTATGATAAAGCTCATGGCGCAGGGAGAGTGACCCAGTAGCGGCCAGTGAAGAGGCGGGGCCAGGAGCTTTGACTCGACCCCTGCAACCACAACTAGGTGAGTACACACACACACACACACACACACACACTCCCACTTAAGGAGCCACCGCTGCATTAAGCCCAGATGCTCGTAGTAAAATTTTGTTAAATATTTTTACTCTGGAAGAGGAGGCATAGAGAAGAACCCTTAAGATTATAATATTTTCGTAAGGTTATTATTATTATTATTATTATTATTATTATTATTATTATTGTTTTTGTTTTATTATTATTGTTGTTGTTGTTTTTGTTATATTATTATTATTATTATTATTATTATTATTATTATTATATTAATCCAAAATAGACATTATGTGTCCCGTCATTTAAAACACTAGGGGAATGTACACTGTCTTTTCCTTTTTAGCGGAGGAATAAATGTTTGAATGTTAAAAGCGGACTAAATTATTAACAGTGGCTCGGGGGAAGGAAGTTTAACACTGTTGAATATATTACGTTGACCTGAAGCCATGTTGCATTATGTTAATGAATTTATGCTGATTGCTTGTGAAGGTGTAAGCAGTGACCTCACTAATTAAGAAAATGAGATTACACCTCTCTCATATCTTTTTTTATCTATGTCTCTCTTATTTTTTTTATTTACACAGTGGTGCAACGGTGGTGGGCTAAGATATGCTATTTTATTTTACAATCTAAGAGCTGCTACCTACCTCAGCGCCTTTAAAAGTCTTCCTTAACCTTATCAAGTGACTCTGACTCTCTCTCTCTCTCTCTCTCTCTCTCTCTCTCTCTCAAGAAATATTTTAACACACTTCTGGTATATTATAACAAAATATAACATCGTAATAATTATTATGAAGTATAAAACACTAGGTTGTTGGTCATTCAGTGGCGGAGGGATATTACGTACACATATATACCTCAATGAAACCACGAAACAAAAAGGTTTTGAATCATTTACCAAACTGCAGCAGGCCAGGATTCGATCCCACGACGCATTATCCCTCCTCAAGAGGCCACACAATGTACATGCCACCTTACCAACTGAGCCATCGATCCTACCTGATCCACATGTATATTATGTGACTTTTTAAGGAGGGACAATGTGTCGTGGGGTCGAATCCTGGCCTGCGGCACTTTGGTAAATAACATATATACTTATTTAATACATACCAAATAAACGTATTTGATACATAACGAATTTAATACAACCGCAGACGTACTTTATATAAACATGCGTAAGCGTATTTAATAGTTGCGCAAATAATAGTATTTCAGTTAGCCAAAATTGAACGCAATCTGAACGTACAAATAAAAACATTGTTAATATGTTTACACATAAAAAGTGGCTAATACGTGTTATATATATTAATATATATATATATATATATATATAATATATATATAAATATATATATATATATATATATATATATATATATATATATAATATATATATATATATATATATATATATATATATATATATATATATATATATATATATATATATATATATATATATATATATATATATCAACAAGTCGGCCGTCTCCCACCGTGTGTGTATGTGTGTAATATTATATATATAAATAATAATTAGTTTCTTCAACCTCTATCGCTTTCCTAACTAACAGTTCTCTTCCCCCCTCCTCTCTACCCCAGCCTGGAGGACAGGCCCCTCCTCTCTACCCCAGCCTGGAGGACAGGCCCCTCCTCTCCTTGTGATAACAGCCTCAGGGTGAGGGAGGGGAGGGAAGAGGCCGCATGGGGGGATAGGCTCTGGGCAGTGTAATGAGAGAGACCTTATGGAGCAGAGACGGTGATGATGATGGGAAGCGGCAAGAAGGAAGGATGAGAGGGGTGGAAGAGAGGATGGCTTGAGGAAGAGAAGCAGGATGGAGGAAGAGAAGAGTAAGGAGAGGAGGACAGAAGAAGGGAGGGGGGATGAATGAAAACAGAGGGAGTATAGAGGAATTGTGGTACTATGGGAGGAGGATAGAGGGAGAGAGTTGATTAAAAATGGGTAGAACAGAGTATAGTGAGGATGGTTGATAGAGCAAGGGAGAGAAACAGAAGGTTGACAGCAGATGCAATATATGGAGGGAGGAAGGGAGAATGTCACATTTGCTCAGAAAATAAAAAAGATTAATGTTTTGACAAGGTTCGTTACCTGTAGTCGGTTCCGGGGGTCACCGCCCCGGCACGCCGGTTCAAAACTAGGCCATGTTAGCTAACTTATTTATTTTATATTATATTTTCTCTCCATCTTTTTTATCTTCTCCCTCTTCTCTTTTCCCCACTCTTTTTATTCCTCCCCTCGCCTCTGTCTTCCCCTCCTGCCTATTCTTCTCCCTCTGTTCGCTTCGTAAACAAGAAATTTGATGACCAGTTGCCATGGTAATTAGTGACGTCACTAGTGTAAATAATTGCTGTTGTTTGTTTCCTTTGTGACCCCCACCTTGTATTCCCCAAACCTTGTGTTCCACACCTTGTGTTCCTCACATCTTATGTTCCTCACACCTTGTGTTCCCCACACCTTGTGTTCCCCACACCTTGTGTTCCCCACACCTTGTGTTCCCCACACCTTGTACACACGCAACTTGTATATACTGCAAATTGGAGAGCTTTCAAGCGCCATTTTTGCTACAGTGTATATTAGAAGTTTTAACAAAATTTGACCTGTTATGTCGAGTAATTAACGTTGCTTTAGGAGCGATGTTATCCTTTGATGATATTGCTAACGTGTTATTGAAGCTCAGATAATGTGCAGTGTTTTTACTCTGATTATTTTAATCTTAAACAAGAGTATGTATATCGAGAGGCGCGCTGCCAGTATATGCGTGCATACAGTGTAAGTTTACTTCCTATTATAGCGATTAATGTAGACTTTGACTGGTGGTATACAGGTGAAATGCATCCTTTATGACACTCGTGTAGTAGATAGCCTGGCCTGGTAGGTAGCCTGGCCTGGCAGGTAGCCTGGCCTGGCAGGTAGCCTGACCTGGCAGGTAGCCTGGCCTGGTAGGTAGCCTGGATTGGTAGGTAGCCTGGCCTGGTAGGTAGCCTGGCCTGGCAGGTAGCCTGGCCTGGCAGGTAGCCTGGCCTGGCAGGTAGCCTGGCCTGGTAGGTAGCCTGGATTGGTAGGTAGCCTGGCCTGGTAGGTAGCCTGGACTGGTAGGTAGCCTGGCCTGGTAGGTAGCCTGGCCTGGCAGGTAGCCTGGCCTGGCAGGTAGCCTGGACTGGTAGGTAGCCTGGCCTGGTAGATAGCGTGGACTGGTAGGTAGCCTGGACTGGTAGGTAGCCTGACCTGGCAGGTAGCCTGGCCTGATAGGTAGCCTGGATTGGTAGGTAGCCTGGCCTGGTAGGTAGCTTGGACTGGTAGGTAGCCTGGATTGGTAGGTAGCCTGGCCTGGTAGGTAGCCTGGATTGGTAGGTAGCCTGGCCTGGTAGGTAGCCTGGACTGGTAGGTAGCCTGGCCTGGTAGGTAGCCTGGCCTGGTAGGTAGCCTGGCCTGGTAGATAGCCTGGCCTGGTAGGTAGCCTGGCCTGGTAGGTAGCCTGGCCTGGTAGGTAGCCTGGCCTGGAGGTAGCCTGGCCTGGCAGGTAGCCTGGCCTGGCAGGTAGCCTGGCCTGGTAGGTAGCCTGGCCTGGCAGGTAGCCTGGCCTGGTAGGTAGCCTGGCCTGGCAGGTAGCCTGGCCTGGCAGGTAGCCTGGCCTGGCAGGTAGCCTGGCCTGGTAGGTAGCCTGGCCTCGGCACGCCGGTAGCCTGGCCTGTGCAGGTAGCCTGGCCTGGCAGGTAGCCTGGCCTGGCAGGTAGCCTGGCCTGGAGGTAGCCTGGCCTGGTAGGTAGCCTGGCTGGAGGTAGCCTGGCCTGGTAGGTAGCCTGGCCTGGTAGGTAGCCTGGCCTGGTAGGTAGCCTGGACTGGTAGGGTAGCCTGGCCTGGTAGGTAGCCTGGACTGGTAGGTAGCCTGGCCTGGTAGGTAGCCTGGACTGGTAGGTAGCCTGGCTGGTAGGTAGCCTGGCTTGGAGGTAGCCTGGCCTGGTAGGTAGCCTGGATTGGTAGGTAGCCTGGTTGGTAGGTAGCCTGGATTGGTAGGTAGCCTGGCCTGGTAGGTAGCCTGGACTGGCAGGTAGCCTGGCCTGATAGGTAGCCTGGACTGGTAGGTAGCCTGGACTGGTAGGTAGCCGGACCTGAAGCCTGCCTGAGGTAGCCTGGATTGGTAGGTAGCCTGGCCTGGTAGGTAGCCTGGACCTGGTAGGTAGCCTGGTGGTAGGTAGCCTGGCCTGCTAGGTAGCCTGGCCTGGTAGATAGCCTGGCCTGGTAGGTAGCCTGGCCTGGTAGGTAGCCTGGCCTGGCAGGTAGCCTGGCCTGGTAGGTAGCCTGGATTGGTAGGTAGCCTGGCCTGGTAGGTAGCCTGGCCTGGTAGGTAGCCTGACCTGGTAGGTAGCCTGGCCTGGTAGGTAGCCTAGACTGGTAGGTAACCTGGCCTGGTAGGTAGCCTGGCCTGGTAGGTAACCTGGCCTGGTAGGTAGCCTGGCCTGGTTGGTAGCCTGGCCTGGTAGGTAGCCTGGCCTGGTAGGTAACCTGGCCTGGTAGGTAGCCTGGCCTGGTAGGTAGCCTGGCCTGGTAAGTAGCCTGGCCTGGTAGGTACCCTTTCCTGGTAGGTAGCCTGGACTGGTAGGCGACGCTCTTGCCTTACACACAGTGTCCGTGGTTCGATCCCCAGCAAGGATGGAAACATTGAGCGTGTTTCTTTACACCTACTGTCCCCGTTCGCCTAGCAAGTAAGTAGGTACCTGAGTGTTAGTCGACTGGTGTGGGTCGCATCCTGGGGGTCAAGATTGAGGACCACAATGGGAATAAGACAGACAGTCCTCGATGACGCACTGACTTTCTTGGGTTATCCTGGGTGGCAAACTTTTTGGATTAAAAATCCTAACAAAATCTTAGGAACGTAAGATCAAAGGAGCATAAAAAAAGGAAGAGCACTGCAGCAGGCCTACTGGCTTACTTGATATAAACCTTGGCAATTGATACCAACAAATTGGTTTAAAAAGATACGTAAGCAAACACTACGACACATTTATTAGATAACGTTTCGGTCCTAAGACTTTGATCACTTCTTAAATGATGAAGGTCCCAGAACCGAAACGTTTTCTAATATGTCCTAGTGTTTGCTCACGTGTTTTTTTTTTTAAATCACACTCACTTACTGCACGCCCACCTCAAAAAACGCCTCAAAAAAGTCGACTCGGGTGTTTGTCACACTCGTCCACAAAACTGTTTCCTAATCGGTGCTCTCCTGAATTACTTCTAAATCTAAATTTGTTGCTGCGAGTCCTGTCTTGGTTAGATATTTTCAAGACGTGTAAGACTTGAGTCTGACATGAATTTACATTGAGCTATGTTATAAATCACTTTACCATTTTGTATAACACGCATTAATGTTTAGTTAATAAATTAATGTAAACACACACACACACACACACACACACACACATATATATATATATACTATATATATATATATATATATATATATATATATATATATATGTGTGTGTGTGTGTTTGTGTGTTGTGTGTGTGTGTGTGTGTGTGTGTTGTGTGTGTGTGTGCCGATTAGGTAAAACTGGTCAATTAGCAAGAACTCATTTAAAATTAAGTCCTTTCTAAAATTTTCTCTTATACGTTTAAATATATATTTTTTTCATTTATGTTAATGTAAAAATTTATAATTTTGTACCAAAAGAAACTTAGAAAACTTACCTATTATTATAACAAGCACAATTTAATTTAGCCTAACCCAACTAAATATATTTTAGATACGTTTACAGTAATTTAATAATAAACAAACACAATTAAATATATTTTTTTCGTTAAATTCAGAATGAATTTGGCGAAATTATTGCATACACAAATTTTAGCTTGTCTTATATGGCAAGAAGAGCGTTGCTATTTAAGCCAAAATCGCAAGTTTTACCTAATCGGCACGACTATATATATATATATTTTATATATATATATATATATATATATATATATATATATATATATATATATATATATATATATATATATATAATAAAAACAGACGATCTTAATGCAGAACAAGCCACTTGCCACTTGGGAATGGAAATACTATTTAGCTCAAGATCTTTCGCACTCATACGTCGTCAGGAGCTATGCAGTGTTGCTAGACTAGCAACAGATAGTAGGGGGGGGGAAATTGTCTCTGAGGCAAGGCAGAAGTGTAAAGTGTCGGGTCATGTCACAGTGGAGTATGGTACATGATTGTAATCAGGTGTACCCTTGCACCACAATGGTCCTCACACCTGTCTTGCAGGTGTAGCATTCTCCACACCTTTTTTCTCAGGTATGCTCTTCATTCGCATCATCCTTCCATCTCTCGAATTTTCTGCTTCTTCTTCTCTTTCTTCTTGTTTTTTTAACCGTTCTGCTTAAGTCTCCGTCTAATTGTTTTCTTTTTATTTTACTCCTACCACATCTTGTCTTTCTCTTGTTCTTCCACCCACCTCCCTCTTCCTCATGTTCTTCCACCCCTCTCCTCCTCTCCCCCCCTCCTCACCCCAACAAGCAGCGACCTTCACTTCAACTTTCCCCTCAGGCAGAGTTCTCACGGTTCAAGTCCCCCCCCCCACTACCTCTCCTACCCCCCATCTCCACTCCCTCCCCCTATCTTTGGCTCCCTCTTCACATACATGTGTGTGGTTGGATATCTTATGACATCCATCGTTCTCTTCCTCCACCCCTTCTTCTTCTGCCTCCGCTCTGGGATGGTGGAGATATCTTGGTAAACATTCCATTTCTCCTGTGTATAGGATAGACCAAGCTGAGAGATGGTAATTCTCAAGGGATAGTAACTGCAGCTGTGTTGGAAGGAGACCTTTCAAGTCTGGCAGCTCAGGCTGATAGATTTCAACACCTATTATGAGTCCCATCCTGCGTGATGGAATATGACGGGGAGACACCTTGTTTTTGTTCCCACTGTGTAACTGTTATATCAAATATGACAGGGAAACATAGCTAGTTTTTATTCCCACTGTGCAACTATCATAGAGAGTAGAGTAGCAGCACACTGCTGATCTGTCCATTTTTAGTTTAATAAAAACTTTTAAGTATTCATTTCCCCTCTTCTTCTTTATCCTAACTTCTATCTGTTATTTCCCACCTTCAGTTTTTATATACGTTTCAAACGCATTAAATCTAGATTTATCTAGAGATAAGGCAAGGGCAATCAAATATCGAAGAAATAAATTGATATAAACATGTCTATAGTCATGGAAGAAAACACAATAAAACGCGTGATTGCAAATATAACAAAAAATGCCACAGTGAAAATAGGAAGTAAAACGTGAGCGCTTTCATGTGCTTACGCACACATCTTCTGAAGATGTGGGTGTAAGCACATGAATGCGCTCAATTTTTATTTTCACTATAGTCATATTTAATTTACCCCAACATATACAAAATATAAAACAGTGTGTTTCACTCGTAGGAGGCCCCGAGTTACACTCGTAGGAGGCCCCGAGTTTCACTCGTAGGAGGCCCCGAGTTTCACTCGTAGGAGGCCCCGAGTTTCACTCGTAGGAGGCCCCGAGTTTCACTCGTAGGAGGCCCCGAGTTGGTACTCCCGTTGGGGCAACCGTCTTGTTTGTGCATTATGTCTGTAGTAAACGTTAACTGGAGTGAAACTCCCTGTTTAATTTACCCACAATCTATAATTTATTTACACCAACAATTATATATATTTTACCTGCACATTTAGAGTAATTTATATTCTTCATACAAACGTTCAGAGTGATGTAGAATTTATCCGCAGTTGAAAGCGACTACAGTTTACCCACATGTTCAAAGTTGTCAGTATTTTACTCACACACTCAAGGTAATTCTTAATGTAGCCGCACACGAATAAACAGAGCGATGAACGGGGACTCGAACCGTGGTCCTGACTGGCAGCAGGTCAAGCGCTGTACCAGTCGACACCACGGTTCCAGCCTCCGTTCATTCTTCCCTTTATTTATTGACAGTCGTTTATTACCACTTATCTTGAATTCATAGCCCCATATATTCAAAGTAATTCATTACTTCATATATTCAATGTAATCTTGAATGAATAGCCCCACATATTCAAAGTAAATCTATAGTTTTCCTACACATATTCAAAGTAATGTTCAGTACACACACTCAAAATAATTTTTGATGTAGTTTCACACACACATTCAAAGTAATTTATAATACACACATAAGTAATTTAAAATTTAACACACACAAGTCCTGTTTCCTGACGAACCTTACCTAACTTAACCAAGTAATCTATAATTCCAAACACACACACACAAAAGGCCAAATGTCTATCAACAAATGCCTTTGACAACTGGTAACTAATATACACTCTACAAACCGACAAAGAGTAGTAAAGAGGGAGACATATAATGAAGACTTATTAATACGATGTTTCAGCCGTTGTGGTCTTCATTAATCTCTCAAAGAAGGAAGGAAGAAAGAGAGGAAGGACGGGAATGAAGGAAGGAAGGACAGGAAAGAGAAAGTTTCATAAAACGTAAAGCCATTCGTTTGCCGTAAAAAAAGAGTTCCCAGGCACATCAATACATGTGATTGTCAAAGTTGATGACACACATCAAGTGCTCTGTTTTACACTCGTCAGCCATTATTTATTCTTAGCAACTACTCTACACTCATCAACTACACTGTTTACACTCATCAACTACACTGTTTACACTCATCAACTACACTGTTTACACTCATCAACTACACTGTTTACACTCATCAACTACACTGTTTACACTCATCAACTACACTGTTTACACTCATCAACTACACTGTTTACACTCATCAACTACACTGTTTACACTCATCAACTACACTGTTTACACTCATCAACTACACTGTTTACACTCATCAACTACACTGTTTACACTCATCAACTATTATTAGCAACTACACTACACACGTCAACTACACTGTTTACACTCATCAACTACACTGTTTACACTCATCAACTATGCTGTTTACACTCAACTCCACATCTACAGGTTGCACTTAACTACACGGTTGGTGTTGTCCCAATAAAAGATTATTTTCCAACTTGAATCTTTTCTTCTTCTAAACTTAACATGACAATGGGTTATTCTAGTGTTGGCACTTACCACAGAGAATTATTTTGAACGCTGAGTTGGTAGAGACGTCGACTTTTCAGGTATGTGTGTGTGTGTAAAATTTGGAATCCCTTAGCCTTGGAGAAGTAAAATGTCTTCTAGGAAGATTCTAAAAGACCCTTCCTAGAAGCCATGTGATATATATATATATATATATATATATATATATATATATATATATATATATATATATATATATATATATATATATATATATATATATATATATATATATATGAGAGAGAGAATGTATGTAGGTAAAACAAAAATTAAATCATTTTGAGAAGAAGAAAAATAAAATTGAAGGTCCAGCGTTGAGTAAATCCGGACGCTGAAATTTCATCGTTACCTGATCCGGATTTAAGCCCCATCCATTATGGCTGTATGATGGGGCCTCGCTTTTATTTATCCGGGTCGTGTATTTGTTACGTCAAGCACTGGGGGAAAAGGGCATGGTAGCTCTGTTGTTGTTAACTCCTTGTTTGTTGCTTGATGCTTTTGTTTAAACTGCTTTTGTTGTTATTGTTGTATTGTGGGGGATTGATTATAAAATGTTTTTGTTTTTATGTTCTATTGTATTGGTAATATTATTGTTGTTACCAATGCTGTAACGTTAGTGGTAACATTATTGTTGTTACCAATGCTGTAACGTTAGTGGTAACATTATTGTTGTTACCAATGCTGTAACGTCAGTGGTAACATTATTGTTGTTACCAATGCTGTAACGTTAGTGGTAACATCATTGTTGTTACCAATGCTGTAACGTTAGTGGTAACTATTGTTGTTACCAATGCTGTAACGTTAGTGGTAACATTATTGTTGTTACCAATGCTGTAACGTTAGTGGTAACATTATTGTTGTTACCAATGCTGTAACGTTAGTGGTAACATCATTGTTGTTACCACTGCTGTAACGTTAGTGGTAACATTATTGTTGTTACCAATGCTGTAACGTTAGTGGTAACATTATTGTTGTTACCAATGCTGTAACGTTAGTGGTAACATTATTGTTGTTACCAATGCTGTAACGTTAGTGGTAACATTATTGTTGTTACCAATGCTGTAACGTTAGTGGTAACATTATTGTTGTTACCAATGCTGTAACGTTAGTGGTAACATTATTGTTGTTACCAATGCTGTAACGTTAGTGGTAACATTATTGTTGTTACCAATGCTGTAACGTTAGTGGTAACATTATTGTTGTTACCAATGCTGTAACGTTAGTGGTAACATTGTTGTTACCAATGCTGTAACGTTAGTGGTAACATCATTGTTGTTACCACTGCTGTAACGTTAGTGGTAACATCATTGTTGTTACCAATGCTGTAACGTTAGTGGTAACATTATTGTTGTTACCAATGCTGTAACGTTAGTGGTAACATTATTGTTGTTACCAATGCTGTAACGTTAGTGGTAACATTTGAAAGTGGGCGTTTTCGGTATTTGATTTCATCAGATGACTTCGGTATTGATAAGAATGTTTCAATTGATCTAATCGTATATTCTGCTCAGCGTCTTGTAGTGATAAACACACACGAGCAGCGGTTGAGAAGGTGATTAAGACGTCTTAATGTAAGTGTCAGGGCACGTCTCTTGATGCTCTTCAGTGTCAGGCCACGTCTCCTGATGCTCTTCAGTGTCAGGCCACGTCTCCTGATGCTTTCAGTGTCAGGCCACGTCTCCTGATGCTCTTCAGTGTCAGGCCACGTCTCCTGATGCTCTTCAGTGTCAGGCCACGTCTCTTGATGCTCTTCAGTGTCAGGCCACGTCTCCTGATGCTCTTCAGTGTCAGGCCACGTCTCCTGATGCTCTTCAGTGTCAGGCCACGTCTCTTGATGCTCTTCAGTGTCAGGCCACGTCTCTTGATGCTCTTCAGTGTCAGGCCACGTCTCCTGATGCTCTTCAGTGTCAGGCCACGTCTCTTGATGCTCTTCAGTGTCAGGCCACGTCTCCTGATGCTCTTCAGTGTCAGGCCACGTCTCCTGATGCTCTTCAGTGTCAGGCCACGTCTCCTGATGCTCTTCAGTGTCAGGCCACGTCTCCTGATGCTCTTCAGTGTCAGGCCACGTCTCTTGATGCTCTTCAGTGTCAGACCACGTCTCCTGATGCTCTTCAGTGTCAGGCCACGTCTCTTGATGCTCTTCAGTGTCAGGCCACGTCTCTTGATGCTCTTCAGTGTCAGGGTACCTCTCTTGATGTCCTTCATCAGTGTCAAGGTACCTTTCTTGATGTTCTTCATAAGTGTCAAGGCACCTCTCTTGATGCCCTTCATCAATGTCAAGGCACCCCTCTTGATGCCCTTCATCAGTGTCAAGGCACCTCTCTTGAGGGGATATATGCAGTATACTAACATCTGTCCTTCAGTTTTACACTTGAGTCATATTAGCCGCAGGAAGGATTCCCAATACTGGGGATTAACTTGGTGATCCTTCTCTCCATGTTTTCCACAGTATTTGTGTTTATTCTGTAAAGTTATTGAAGCTTACAGGTTGGGAAGCTTTAAAAATGGCTGGAACAAATATGTCAGAAATGTTGGCTTTGTGATTGTTTATATTAAGTTGTGAATGTGTTAGTGCTTAGCAAACACTCGTGTACTGTTAAAAACACAACTAATCCTTGTTTATATCGGGTTTATTAAGTTAATATAATTTCCGTGGGAAGCGTTAAATTCGTAAGGGCCATACAGATTTTTGGGAGTAAGAGGTAACCAGGCTCGTTCTGAGATAAGGGAGGGTAAATGTATTTCTTCTCATGATGAACTCTTCATCAGAATCCAGGTAACCCTCCATCCTTAAAGGGAAAGATATCTCAGTCTATTTTAATCATTTGTTCTGGGTTGTTTCCTGACGAACAAAACACCACATAATTTATTGTCATTGATTGATGTGATTTTTCTTTGAGGTCTCTTGCACTGGCAGCTTCAGCACTGCTTTGAGAAATGATGTTCTGGTACTCCTGTGAATTGTGGTTTGAAATTGTGTCGTCATCTTAGGGGAGGGGGGGGAGGTTGTTAGTCTTCTTCTATCGGGTACCCATTAGTTGGCTAATGGTCGTGTTTAACGATAGTTGCTCAGACGTGGTGCACCCGGGTCCCTGACAAAGCACTCCCTCGTAGATCCGCAATTATCCATCCACTGGGGGCCTCAATTACCATTAGAAACTCCCCTGATCCCTAATGGCGTCTATTAAATTATATAAATGATATTTAATTACATGGCTGCATTTTATAGTACGTGAAGATTGACTTTCAAGAATGATAGAGTGAGAGCTTCTTAACATGTGGGCTTTACAGTATTATGATACAAATCTTTTAACGTTGTCGCAACCTTTGTGTGGTTGTCTGAGGGCAGGTGTTGGAGTCGCAACCTTTGTGTGGTTGTCTGAGGGCAGGTGTTGGAGTCGCAACCTTTGTGTGGTTGTCTGAGGGCAGGTGTTGGAGACTCATAACCTCGGAGAAATAAAAAGAACAAAAAGTCACAATACCGTGACTGGAACAATACACAAATAACCCGCACATAGATGAGAGAAGCTCACCACGACGTTAGGTTCGACTTGGACCATTTACAAGTCACATTAACACACGAAGGTGAGGGAGCCACGGACACGGACGGGAAAGAGAGAGGAAGAAAGAATGAATTGGAGAAGTAGTGGGAGAGGTAATGCTGGTAGTGGAAGTAGTAGGAAAAATACTGAGACTTCTCATTGAGGCTTGAGGCTATTTAAATATTCTAATTCTACCACCCTATCTTTTATACATACATTTGCGCACTTTATAATGCAAAATGGCACAAAAATTTACAAGTTACAATTACGGTGCAAGGTGATTACCATAACATACTATCATTAATGACAGTTTAGTAAGACTGATTATACAGGGGTCTTTACTGATACAGCCTTTCTTGTTGTTACCATTCAAGACTGTGCATTGTCTTGCCATAGTGTGGTGGCTTCGCTGTTCTTCTGGTTTGACAAGTGTCACCTGTTGATGTTGATGTCACCTGTTGGTGTTGATGTCATACAGTCGGGGTCTCAGCTGCTCTCCTTGACGTAATAACTGGTTGAGAGGCCACAGATTCTGCTGATGTAGGTTGACGGAGACACCAAGATTCCTCTCTAGGTTGACACCAAGATTCCTCTCTAGGTTGACACCAAGATTCCTCTCTAGGTTGACGGAGACATCAAGACTCCTCACTAGGTTGACGGAGACACCAAGATTCCTGTCTAGGTTGACGGAGACGTCACATATGCGGATGAGCTGGCTCTTCTGAGATTTCTTTGGATCAGTGCGTCTGACATGTTTGTCCGCCGGTCACCATGGTAAGAGAGCCTGAGGGACGCCGATGCTCATTGGTCGAGCCCACTGCATTGTCCTTATTGCGTTACTTGTTGACACTCATTTTTCGAGAGCAGATATTTAGAAGGTAACCCCTTTATAAACATTATATATATATATATATATATATATATATATATATATATATATATATATATATATATATATATATATAAAACTTGCGATTTTGGCTTAAATAGCAACGCTCTTCTTGCCGAATAAGGCAAGTGAAAATTTGTGTATGCAATAATTTAGCAAAAATCACTCTGAACCTAACGAAAAAAGTATATTTCATTGTGTTTGTATATTATTAAATTATTGTAAACTTATCTAAAATATATTTAGTTGGGTTAGGCTAAATTAAATTGCGCTTGTTATAATAATGTTAGGTAAGTTTTCTAAGGTACTTTTGGACGACTGATATGTTATTGATTTTATAATTTATTCTATTCATATTTTATATTTATTGGCTCATCATAATTACCATAAATAATATAATTACCATAATACACCTATCTGAAATTGGCTCTGTGGTATTTTACATGTAATATTTATGGAATATTGCCAATACTGCCAGTGCAGAATACACACGCGAATATTATTGCACTAGCGGGAAGTGTTAAAACTTGTAGCGGACTGGAGGTAATCAGGTTTGATCCAAGGAAAGGAAGGGCAGCTCTAATTCCTTCAGTCAAGAGCCCTTGACCATAGGGAAGGGGGGGGGTTGGTCGATCAGCTGAGCAGTCACATGGCTTTGTTTAGTCGACGAGTTGGCACCATACTACAGAAAATGTCACTATTTGTCACCATACTACAGAAAATGTCACTATTTGTCACCATACTACAGAAAATGTCGCTATTTGTCACTATACTACAGAAAATGTCATTATTTGTCACCATACTACAGAAAATGTCGCTATTTGTCACCATACTACAGAAAATGTCGCTATTTGTCACCATACTACAGAAAATGTCATTATTTGTCACCATACTACAGAATATTTCGCTATTTGTCACTATACTACAGAAAATGTCATTATTTGTCACCATACTACAGAAAATGTCGCTATTTGTCACTATACTACAGAAAATGTCAGTTCGTCACCATACTACAGAAAATGTCAGTTCGTCACCATACTACAGAAAATGTCAGTTCGTCACCATACTACAGAAAATGTCAGTTCGTCACCATACTACAGAAAATGTCAGTTCGTCACCATACTACAGAAAATGTCAGTACGTCACCATACTACAGAAAATGTCAGTTCGTCACCATACTACAGAAACTGTCAGTTCGTCACCATACTACAGAAAATGTCAGTTCGTCACCATACTACAGAATGTCACAGTGCTGAGGAAAATGTCATCATTTGTCCTTGGAACGCAATGGATAATCCTGTTTGTACTTTGTGTGAGTGAGAGAGAGAGAGAGAGAGAGAGAGAGAGAGAGAGAGAGAGAGAGAGAGAGAGAGAGAGAGAGAGAGAGAGAGGAGAACCGAGCCTAGCAAACTCCCCTGTGGTCCAGAGCCACGACTCAGAAATATGTCAGGGAATACACAAATAAATCTTGCTTCTGCCTCTACACTCACATGTAAATTGTCTCCTCAACACTTGCATCAGAAATCCGAACCAAGTTTCCCTAGGTTGTCAGGTGTGTTATCAAGATGGAGCGAAGGAGGGAGGATGGGTAGAGAGAATGGACATGAAGTAGGGGCGAGGAGGGAGGGAGGGAGAGGAAGAGGTACGAAGGATGCGTGGGAGGGATGGGAGATGATGATGTACCAGGGAAGGGATGTGAAGGAGGGGGAGGGGAATGGATGAAGGTGGGAAGAAGAAAGAGAAGAACATTTAGGAGGGAGGGAACTCCCACAATAAGACAGAAACAAGGCACAAAAGCTGCGTGTTGCTGTATTTTCAGACATTATAACTTCCGTACAGAGCAAATCTGTGTTGAAGTCGATGTTTGACAAAAAACTGGACAACCCCAGTGATGTGGTCCATGAGATGACGATACGCATGGTAGTGTAGGTAATGGTACGAGATACCAACACCATGGTGGGTTATGGTATTAGGTACTAACACCATGGTAGGTAGTGATACGGGATACCTACACCATGGTAAGTAATGGTATGATATACCAACACCCTACCTACCTGCCTGGAGGGTATTCCGGGGATCAACGCCCCCGCGGCACGGTCCATGACCAGGCCTCCTGGTGGATCAGGGCCTGATCAACGATGCTGTTATTGCTGGCCGCACGTAGTCCAACGTATGAACCACAGTCCGGCTGATCCGGTACTGACTTTAGGTATCTGTCCAGTTTCCTCTTGAAAACAACCAGCGGTCTGTTGGTAATTCCCCTTATGGTTGGTGGGAGGCTGTTGAACAGTCTTGGGCCCCGGACACTTACTGTGTTTTCTCTTAGTGTACTAATGGTGCCCCTACTTTTCATTGGGGATATGTTGCATCGCCTTCCAAGTCTTTTGCTTTCGTAGGGAGTGATTTCTGTGTGCAGATTAGGAACCAGTCCCTCTAGGATTTTCCAGGTGTAGATTATGATGTATCTTTCTCACCTT
Source organism: Cherax destructor (assembly GCA_009830355.1). Lineage (NCBI taxonomy): Eukaryota > Metazoa > Arthropoda > Malacostraca > Decapoda > Parastacidae > Cherax > Cherax destructor. Next base: position 91,966 of record WNWK01005880.1, read on the forward strand.
CGCTGCAATGAGAACAAGTCAAGTGCTTCCAAGTGTTCCCAGTAGTTAAGGTGTTTTATGGAACTTACATGTGCAGTAAAGGTTCTCTGTACATTCTCTAGATCTGCAATTTCACCTGCCTTGAATGGACATGTCAGTGTACAGCAGTGTTCCAACCTAGAGAGAACAAGTGATTTAAAAAGGATCATTATTGGCTTGGCATCTCTTGTCTTGAATGTTCTCATTATCCATCCTTCATTTTCCTCGCAGTTGTGATAGTGGCACTGTTGTGATTCTTGAAGGTGAGATCCTCAGACATTACCACTCCCAGGTCCTTCACATTACTTTTCCACTCTGTTGTGTGATTAGAATTTGTAGTATACTCAGTTTTAGGTATTATTTCCTCCAGTTTCCCTTAACGAAGTAGTTGGAATTTGTTTTCATTGTGATCAGAATTAGTTGTTTTTGATATTGTTATGTTTCTTACCAGGTTCTCATTATTTGTGAAAATAAGATCAAGTGTGTTTTCCAGTCTGGTTGGCTCCACTATTTGGTGATTTAGGTTGTGTTTATTGCAGAAGTTCAGCAGCTCATGTGTGAGACTTTTCATCTGTGCTGCCTCCAGGCATTATTTCTGCTACAACATTATTTGCTACATTCTTCCATTTTGTATGTCTTAGATTGAAGTCACCAAGTAGCAAGGTGTTTGGGGATGGGGCTGGTAGGTATTGGTAGGACATACCAATACCATGGTAGGTAATGGTATGACATACCAATACCATGGTAGGTAATGGTATGACATACCAATATCATGGTAGGTAATGGTATGACATACCAATATCATGGTAGGTAATGGTATGACATACTAATACCATGGTAGGTAATGGTATGACATACCAATACCATGGTAGGTAATGGTATGACATACTAATACCATGGTAGGTAATGGTATGACATACCAATACCATGGTAGGTAATGGTATGACATACCAATACCATGGTAGGTAATGGTATGACATACTAATACCATGGTAGGTAATGGTATGACATACCAATACCATGGTAGGTAATGGTATGACATACCAATACCATGGTAGGTAATGGTATGACATACCAATATCATGGTAGGTATTGGTAGGACATACCAATACCATGGTAGGTAATGGTATGACATACCAATACCATGGTAGGTAATGGTATGACATACCAATACCATGGTAGGTAATGGTATGACATACTAATACCATGGTAGGTAATGGTATGACATACCAATACCATGGTAGGTTATGGTACAGGATAATGACATACCAACACGATGATAAACATACACATGCACATGCAGTATTATGGAAGTCTCTGTTGGTGACGTTTCGCCCGCACAGTGGGCTTCATCATGACTTAAAAGTCTTTTGTGAGCGAAGCGTTGTCCAGGTAAAGGCGATAGCTTGACTTTTCACTGGGTTGAGGACAAAAGTGATGTATAATACTAATATTTGCAGTTTATATTTGCTTATCTTGATCAGAAGATATACGAGAGGGGACTGGGGAAGTAATGACAGTGGAAGTAATAGTAGTGATGGTGGAGGGCATCGAATAGCGGCATTAGTAGTAAAGGTAGCAGCAGCAGCAGTGGTGGTGGTGGTGATAGTAGTAGTAGTAGTGATATAGTAGTAGAAGTAGTGATGAGGTGGTAGTAGTAGTAGTTTTAGTAGTGGTTGAAGTAATGCTGAAACAGTAGTGAAAGAGTTAATATTAGCGGGTATGTAAATAGAGATGGTGTCCTGATATGCTCTGGTTTTAGTCATTCTACCAACATAATCGTCAAAAGCCAGAGACAGACAGACAGACAGACAGAGAAGGTGGACAGAAGCAGGAACGGATAGATAAAGGGGAGGAATAAAAAAAAGTAAATCGGGTGGAGTAAAAGGGTGGATTGCAGCTTATGAAAACAGGATCAAACACTAATGACCAGTAACCCCCCAAAAAAAACAGGCTGTCTGAGCTGGATTATGTTACAGGATTGAAGTATTCGTGTTCTGTATCCATATGTATACTGTTTGATCAAAAGTGAACGCGCCTTTGCTGCACCTGGTGTGATGTATATATCACACTACCTTGTTAACGTACGGTATGTTCAGACAAGTGCCTTTAACATTTCTACTTTTTAAAAGCTACACGCCTTATCAAATACAAAGGAAAAGATTAAGTGACACAAACTGTTAGTACAAGAAAAATATTGAGTGTGTAGGTTAAGAGAGCTGTGTAGAGGTGCAGGACGCGGGTAACCAGGCAACCAACAATAAAATCTGTCCTTTAGTTGGGTTTGGAAACAAGAACACTCCAGAACTTTCACAGGTAAATCAGTGTAGATCCTACTCTTGTAGGAAAAGGATGACTGTATTAAGTAAACTTAAGAGCTGAATACATCAGAACAGTTTACTCATACCAGCAGATAATCTACCCATACCAGCAGATAATCTACCCATACCAGCAGATAATCTACCCATACCAGCAGATAATCTACCCATACCAGCAGATAATATACCCATACCAGCAGATAATCTACCCATACCAGCAGATAATCTAAGCATACCAAGATATAATCTACCCATACCAAGAGATAATCTACCCATACCAGCAGATAATCTACCCATACGAAGAGAGAATGTACCCACATCAAGATAATGCACCGACCAAGTGATAATTGTTAATAAGAATGGAGGGGAGGCGAGGAAGAGCGACAAGGTGTGTGAAGAGCCCAATACTAGAGAGGTAGAGTGCAGACGTCGACCAGTGTAGCCTGGATAACATGAAGCTAACACGGAATCAAGTGAAGTCGCGGTTGTTCACCAAAGTTCGGGAAGAGCTTAACGAATAAGGTCCGGAAAGCAACTCGGAAATGGGAGGCAATCATATATGTCCCAGGGAAGAAAAAGGTAACTCCAATTCCTTTTTGATAGAGTGAGCAGAGACGCTGTGCGATCCACTAGCGAAAATTAACAAATTACTGAAGACACTGAGTGCATCGTCTGGAAAACTGGATGGGAGCAAATGTCTCAATTTTTAAAATAAGAGCATAGACAAGTAGCACTAAACTACACGCTAATGTACTTGATGTCAATATTATATACTGACAGTAATAATAAGGGAGCACTTGAAGAGTCATGGAGTTGAAAGACACTCAGAACAAAGTGAAATAAGTTAAATCATATACAACAGACCTATTGGAGTTTATTGACAGGTTAACATCAAACAAGAAAGAGAAGATTAATTGGATTGTTTATTTTAGAACTGTAAGAAGGTCTTTGGCACTATACCATTCATGAGACTAATTCACAAAGTGGAGCAGCAAGCACAGAGGAGAACGGGAAACACACTTAATCAAATAATATCAGAAGGAAAGATGACAGTGTGATGGTCAGGAAGAAAACTGATTAAGGAACGTGAATGGGTGGTGTCCCAGAGGGATCAGTCCTGTTCGTAATTTACGTCAACGACGCCTGGATAAAAAATATTATGTAGCCTTTTTTGTAGATGATGTAAAATTAATAAGAATAAATGTAGAAGAGGCAAGCTGCAGAGAGGACTTTTATTGGAACTCAGTTTCTCTCTACGAGGAGCTCTGTAATTAAGCTCTACACACAGTGAAGCGTTGCCCTGGTGAAAGTTTATGCTGCAGCTTGTATTTATCTTCATACTTGCGGCCAATACTCCATTTCATAGAACAGAGAAGAGGTTGTGGTCTGGTCAGGTGTTGTGGCCAGACCACACCACTGCTTGGACACGTGGGTATTGAATTTCAACCATAGCAGGAGCAAGGTTAGGTAAATCAGGGATGGATACAGATGGTGTATGGGATACTTCCTGCTGGGGACAGAGTCTGGACATGTCAGACAAGAAAAACAATCTAGGTGTAAACATGCCACCAGAAATACTACCGGAGACGCATGTCAGCTCTCCTTGTATTACAGTTTTATAATTGTAACTACCAATAACTATGTATAATTGTAACTTGCATCGAAATAAAAATATTATTATTATATTATTATAAATAACTGGACAGAATATGAGCCTCTAGCGGCATCAGGATTAAGTATGATTGGGCTTACGTGAACGAATATCAGTAGAGCGCGCTCACGCGCACACACACACACACACACACACATATATATATATTGTAACCACGAAGAAGTGGTATTGATCAATAACAACACTGCGCTAGGCAGGGTTCGAACCCATGTTGTACTGGCCCGTCATTGTGAGCGAGAACCACATAACGCCATATAGTATATATATATATATATATATATATATATATATATGGTAGTAGGTTGGTAGACAGCAACCACCCAGGGAGGTACTACCGTCCTGCCAGGTGACTGTGAAACAGAAACCTGAAACTGTTTTACATGATGGTAGGATTGCTGGTGTCTTTTTTCTGTCTCATAAACACGCTGGATAACAGGTATATCTAGCTACTGCTACTTACACTTTAGGTCACACTACACTGGCATGCACATACATGTATATACATACACACATCTAGTTTTTCTTCTTTTTCTTAATAGCTCTTGTTCTTTTTATTTTCTCTATTGTCCATGGGGAAGTGGAAAAGAATCTTTCCTCCGTAAGCCATGCGTGTCGTATGAGGCGACTAAAATGCCAGGAGCAATGGGCTAGTAACCCCTTCTCCTGTACACATTTACTAAAAAAGAGAAGAAGAAAAACTTTATAAAACTGGGTTGTTTGAATGTGCGTGGATGTAGTGCGGATGATAAGAAAGAGATGATTGCCGATGTTATGAAGGAAAAGAAGTTGGATGTCCTGGCCCTAAGCGAAACAAAGATGAAGGAGGTAGGCAAGTTTCAGTGGGTAGAAATATATGGGATTAAGTCAGGAGTATCTGAGAGAGTTAGAGCTAAGGAAAAGGTAGCAATAATGTTGAAGGATCAGTTATGGAATGAGAAGAGGGAATATAAATGTGTAAATTCAAGGATTATGTGGATTAAAATAAGTGTCGGATGCGAAAAGTGGGTCATAATAAGCGTGTATGCACCTGGAGAAGAGAGGAGTGTAGAGGAGAGAGAGAGATTTTGGGAGATGTTAAGTGAATGTATAGGAACTTTTGAACCAAGTGAGAGAGTAATTGTGGTAGGGGACCTAAATGCTAAAGTAGGAGAAACATGTAGAGAGGGTGTGGTAGGTAAGTTTGGGGTGCCAGGTGTAAATGATAATGGGAGCCCTTTGATTGAACTTTGTATAGAAAGGGGTTTAGTTATAGGTAATACATATTTTAAGAAAAAGAGGATAAATAAGTATACAAGATATGATGTAGGGCGTAATGACAGTAGTTTGTTGGACTACGTATTGGTAGATAAAAGACTGTTGAGTAGACTTCAGGATGTACATGTTTATAGAGGGGCCACAGATATATCAGATCACTTTTTAGTTATAGCTACAGTGGGAGTAAAAGGTAGATGGGATACAAGGAAAATAAAAGCAGTAAGTAAGAGAGAGGTGAAGGTTTATAAACTAAAAGAGGAGGCAGTTAGGGTAAGATATAAACAGCTATTGGGGGATAGATGGGCTAGTGAGAGTGTAGGCAATGGGGTCGAAGATGTATGGGGTAGATTTAAAAATGTAGTGTTAGAGTGTTCAGCAGAAGCTTGTGGTTACAGTCGAGTGGGTGCGGGATGAAAGAAGAGTGATTGGTGGAATGATGATGTAAAGAGAGTGGTAAGGGAGAAAAACTTAGCATATGAGAAGTTTTTACAAAGTAGAAGTGATGCAAGGAGGGAAAAGTATATGGAGAGAAAAAGAGAGGTTAAGAGAGTGGTGAAGCAATGTAAAAAGAGAGCAAATGAGAGTGGGTGAGATGTTATCAACAAATTTTGTTGAAAGTAAGAAAAAGTTTTGGAGTGAGATTAATAAGTTGAGGAAGCCTAGGGAACAAATGGATTTGACAGTTAAAAATAGGAGAGGAGAGTTATTAAATGGAGAGTTAGAGGTATCGGGAAGATGGAGGGAATATTTTGAGGAGTTGTTAAATGTTAATGAAGATGGGGAAGCTGTGATTTCGTGTATAGGGCAAGGAGGAATAACATCTTGTAGGAGTGTGGAAGAGCCAGTTGTGAGTGTGGGGGAAGTTCGTGAGGCAGTGGGTAGAATGAAAGGGGGTAAGGCACCTGGGATTGATGGGATAAAGATAGAAATGTTAAAAGCAGGTGGGGATATAGTTTTGGAGTGGCTGGTGCTATTATTTAATAAATGTATGGAGGAGGGTAAGGTACCTAGGGATTGGCAGAGAGCGTGTATTGTTCATTTGTATAAAGTCAAAGGGGACAAAAGAGAGTGCAAAATTTATAGGGGAATAAGTCTGTTGAGTGTACCAGGTAAAGTGTATGGTAGAGTTATTATTGAAAGAATTAAGAGTAAGACAGAAAGCAGGATAGCAGATGAACAAGGGGGCTTTAGGAAAGGTAGGGGGTGTGTAGACCAAGTGTTTACAGTGAAACATAGGTGAACAGTATTTGGATAAGGGTAAAGAGGTTTTTGTGGCATTTATGGATTTGGAAAAGGCGTATGATAGGGTGGATAGGGGAGCAATGTGGCAGATGTTGCAGGTGTATGGAATAGGAGGTAGGTTACTGAAAGCAGTGAAGAGTTTTTATGAGGATAGTGAGGGACAGGTTAGAGTGTGTAGGAGGGAGGGGGGCTATTTCCCAGTAAAAGTGGGCCTTAGACAAGGATGTGTGATGTCACCGTGGTTGTTCAATATATTTATAGATGGGGTTGTAAGAGAAGTGAATGCCCAGATCTTGGCAAGAGGTGTGGGGTTAAAAAATAAAGAATCAAATACAAAGTGGGAGTTGTCTCAATTTCTTTTTGCTGATGACACTGTACTTTTGGGAGATTCTGAAGAGAAGTTGCAGAGGTTGGTGGATGAATTTGGTAGGGTGTGTAAAAGAAGAAAATTGAAAGTGAATATAGGAAAGAGTAAGGTGATGAGGATAACAAAAAGATTAGGTGATGAAAGATTGGATATCAGATTGGAGGGAGAGAGTATGGAGGAGGTGAATGTATTCAGATATTTGGGAGTGGACATCTCAGCAGATGCGTCTATGAAGGATGAGGTGAATCATAGAATTGATGAGGGAAAAAGGGTGAGTGGAGCACTTTGGAGTCTGTGGAGACAAAGAACTTTGTCCATGGAAGTAAAGAGGGGAATGTATGAGAGTATAGTTATACCAACACTCTTATATGGGTGTGAAGCATGGGTGATGAATGTTGCAACGAGGAGAAGGCTGGAGGCAGTGGAGATGTCATGTCTGAGGTCAATGTGTGGTGTGAATATAATGCAGAGAATTCGGAGTTTGGAAATTAGGAGGAGGTGCGGGATTACCAAAACTATTATCCAGAGAGCTGAGGAGGGTTGTTGAGGTGGTTCGACATGTAGAAAAAATGGAACGAGACAGAATGACTTCGAGAGTGTATAAATCTGTAGTGGGGGGAAGGCGGGGTAGGGTCGGCCTAGGAAAGGTTGGAGGTAGGGGGTAAAGGAGGTTTCGTGTGCGAGGGGCTTGGACTTCCAGGAAGCATGTGTGAGCGTATTTTATAGGAGTGAATGGAGACAAATGGTTTTTAATACTTGACGTGCTGTTGGAGTGTGAGCAAAGTAACATTTATGAAGGGATTCAGGGAAACCGGCAGGCCGGACTTGAGTCCTGGAGATGGGAAGTACAGTGTCTGCACTCTGAAGGAGGGGTGTTAATGTTGCAGTTTTATAACTGTAGTGTAAAGCACCCCTCTACCAAGACAGTGATGGAGTGAATGATGATGAAAGTTTTTCTTTTTCGGGCCACCCTGCCTTGGTGGGAATCGGCCGATGTGTTATTAAAATATATATATACATATACAGCTCTTGAAGCAGATAAAAAGTGGACCTAGCGATTAGCGAAGAGGCGGGGCCAGGAGCTGTGAATCGATCCTTCCAACCACAAATGTTTTCTCTCTTATCTTAACATTTGGACCCCATCTCGTTCCACACTACAACCATATCTGTCTGTCTTGGTTGCCATTCTGTAGCAGCAAGAACAACATCTAGTATAACAAGCACTATAATTTACTGTGTCATTATACAGAATTATATAATTGTGGGTGATAATTGAGTGAGCACGCAGAGGACAACACCGACCTCTGGAGATGAACGCCCCAGGCCCGGATGCTGCTGAGCTTCCTCCTAAACTTCGCATCATCAAAGCAAGCTCATCAAAACACATCGCATAAATCACAGTTCTCGGCTCCTATTAACGAATTTTACTGATTGATATGTATATATAAAGTATAGTTACACAAAATTTACTTAGATTTTATATTTCTAAACCGCTTAAAATAGTTAGTTAAGAGTAACTTTTGATTACAAGTGAAAGGAATCGGACGCGGGCTGGGTATGTGAGGAGGGGAGCAAGGTGTGAGTCAGAGATCCAGTTTCTTGTGGAGGAGTGACTTGTGTTACATGGAGGGCGGGAGAAAAGGCAGTGTGGGAGGAGGAAAGTAGAGGAATCTTAGGGGTAGTGATTTGTGTTACATGGAGGGCGGGTGGAAGGGCAGTGTGGGAGGAGGAAAGGGGGAAAGAAAGAGAAGCAAGAGAAAGAAATAGATCCAAATGTCGAACTGCAGACAGTAAGGAGAAAAACAAGAGGTTGCAGAACAAGCTTTTATTAGAACAACATTTCGCTCTGCGTGGAGCTTTGTCATATATCCATAAAGCTCCTCACGGAGCGAAACGTTGTCCCTGTAAAGCTTGCTCTGCATCGTATGCTCTGCTGCAAAACACTGAAGGTGAGGAGAGGGAAGGAAGAAGAGAAATGTAGAAAAAATTGCTAATATAACTATTAGGTAATAAACAAAAGCTATGCTTGTTATTAATTACATTAACAGAGCTATGCTAGTTAATATTTACATTAACAGATCTATGCTAGTTAATATTTACATTAACAGAGCTATGCTAGTTAATATTTACATTAACAGAGCTATGCTAACCAAACCACGGGTTCGAACCCCACCCGTGGTATGGTTTGTTTGCAATCGTGTCATTACGATTTCGTGGGTCATGTTTAGAGCTATGCTAGTTAATATTTACATTAACAGAGCTATGCTAGTTAACATTTACATTAACAGAGCTATGCTAGTTAATATTTACATTAACAGAGCTATGTCAGTTAATATTTACATTAACAGAGCTATGTTAGTTAATATTTACATTAACAGAGCTATACTAGTTAATATTTACATTAACAGAGCTATGTTAGTTAATATTTACATTAACAGAGCTATGTTAGTTAATATTTATATTAACAGAGCTATGCTAGTTAATATTTACATTAACAGAGCTATGCTAGTTAATATTTACATTAACAGAGCTTTGCTAGTTAATATTTACATTAACAGAGCTATGCTAGTTAATATTTACATTAACAGAGCTATGCTAGTTAATATTTACATTAACAGAGCTATGTTAGTAAATATTTACATTAACAGAGCTATGTTAGTTAATATTTACATTAACAGAGCTATGTTAGTTAATATTTACATTAACAGAGCTATGTTAGTTAATATTTACATTAACAGAGCTATGTTAGTTAATATTTACATTAACAGAGCTATGTTAGTTAATATTTACATTAACAGAGCTATGTTAGTTAATATTTACATTAACAGAGCTATGTTAGTTAATATTTACATTAACAGAGCTATGTTAGTTAATATTTACATTAACAGAGCTATGTTAGTTAATATTTACATTAACAGAGCTATGCTAGTTAATATTTACATTAACAGAGCTATGTTAGTTAATATTTACATTAACAGAGCTATGTTAGTTAATATTTACATTAACAGAGCTATGTTAGTTAATATTTACATTAACAGAGCTATGTTAGTTAATATTTACATTAACAGAGCTATGTTAGTTAATATTTACATTAACAGAGCTATGTTAGTTAATATTTACATTAACAGAGCTATGTTAGTTAATATTTACATTAACAGAGCTATGTTAGTTAATATTTACATTAACAGAGCTATGTTAGTTAATATTTACATTAACAGAGCTATGTTAGTTAATATTTACATTAACAGAGCTATGTTAGTTAATATTTACATTAACAGAGCTATGTTAGTTAATATTTACATTAACAGAGCTATGTTAGTTAATATTTACATTAACAGAGCTATGTTCATCATTAGTTACATGTTTCGAAGGTAGCAGACGAGTACATCAGTTAGTAATTCCGAAGTCACTAGTGATTGTAGCCTGCAGTTAGTTTACGATGCCAGGGTGTAACACATCCTGGTATGGATCACATACCAGGACGGATCAATACCAGGGTGTTGCACACCCTGGTATGGATCACATACCAGGACGGATCAATACCAGGTGTTGCACACCCTGGTATGGATCACATACCAGGACGGATCAATACCAGGAGTTGCACACCCTGGTATGGATCGCATACCAGGACGGATCAATACCAGGGTGTTGCACACCTTGTATGGATAACATACCAGGACTGGATCAATACCAGGGTGTTGCACACCCTGGTATGGATAACATACCGGGACGGATCAATACCAGGGTGTGCACACCCTTGTATGGATCGCATACCGGGACGGATCAATACCAGGGTGTTGCACACCCTTGTATGGATAACATACCAGGACGGATCAATACCAGGGTGTTGCACACCCTTGTATGGATCACATACCAGGACGGATCAATACCAGGGTGTTGCACACCCTTGTATGGATCACATACCAGGACGGATCAATACCAGGGTGTTGCACACCCTTGTATGGATAGCATACCAGGACGGATCAATACCAGGGTGTTGCACACCCTTGTATGGATAGCATACCAGGACGGATCAATACCAGGGTGTTGCACACCCTGGTATGGATCGTTCTGTGAAACTTGCCAGATTTAAATACTTTTAGCCTTCGCATGGCAACTAATATTTCTGAATATGTTAAGAAATGTAGTGTTTGCATGCAGCACGAAGGAAATGTTAGTGGTCTTAATCCAATCTAAGTGTATCTCACTACTAGCGAACCTTGGGAAAGGGTAGCGCTAGTTTTGTTAACTAATTTCCAATGTTCCCTCCATGACAATAAGCATCTGTGTATAATGGTAGACCATTTCACTAGATACTTTGAGTTAGTTTCTATAGCAGATAAGACTGTCGAGACAGTAGCTTTATAAAGCATTTTAGGAAAACATAATCCTAAGTCCCTCGTAACAGATAATGGAGGTGTATTTTGTAGATCTCTAAAGCAACTATTGTCCCTCATCATCCTGCCAGCAATGGTTTAGCTGAAAGAACCAATATGAAAGTACTTGATGTCTTTAGAGTAACCATTATTCCCAACAGTACAACCTGGGATGAAGTCATACCTGATGTACAGTGTACTATAAATTCTGCTTCAATGCATTGTATTCAGTGCATTGTATGGGGTAGATAAGCATTTACTGTATGAATTGTTATATTCCACTCCGAAACCAAACTATAATGCAGATGATTTCGTAGCGACTCTACCAGCTTAGCTCAAAGTGTCTTCAAAAGAATCTAAGAAAAACTTCATAATTCAACAGCAGAATTAACAATTGTAGAGTCACTAATACTCGAGCAAAGTCAACCAAAATTGCAGTAGGCTCGAGAGTTAATGTTAACTAATTTCAATAACACATCTACAGTGCCAAAGCTCGACCAAAAAGTTTGTTGATCCTTACTGAATAGTTGAACATGTAAGTGGTAACAAGTATTAGGTTAGAGAAATTAGTAGTGGTCAATACAAAGAATCGCATTTAGATCATATGAAGTTAGTATACAACATTGCTGACGAGTTACCTGGCACCCAGACTAGTGAGCACTCTGAAAATCTTCCTGGTACTAGTACCTTCACCTCCTAACAACCTGACTGACGTACAACCTGACTGTCGTTATTCTCTATGTACACGGCAAGTAATGAGGAATCCTAAAGTTTCAGTTGTTAACACTAATGTTAATTCTCCTCAGTCACGGCATGTGTTAGCCGCTGCCACACAATTTGTAACCCCCTAAAGATGATGACCACTACCTACCTGGAGTCTACCTGGAGGGTATTCCGGGATCATCGCCCCCGCGGCGTCCATGACCAGGCCTCCGGTGATCAGGGCCTGACCAACAGGCTGTTACTGTGTGATAAATGGTTTAAAACCGACAAGTTAAAGATTGATACACTTATGCAACATATGGGAATCTTTTTGAAGAACGTTTCGCCACACGGGCTTCATCAGTCAATACACCTTTCTGCTTTGTATTGGACTGATAAAACCACTGTGTGAATATTTCTTCAATAAAGATTCCCATATCTCATAAGTGTCTTAATCTTCGAGGCTTTACTGCTGGCCGCACGTAGTCAAACGTAGAACCACAGCCCGGCTGATCGGTACTGACTTTAGTATCTGTCCAGCTCCCTCTTGAAGACAACCAGGGGTCTATTCGTAGTTCCCCTTATGGCTGGTGGGAGGCTGTTGAACAGTCTTGGGCCCCGGACACTTATTGTTTTCTATCAGTGTACTAATGGCGCCCTACTTTCACTGGTGTATGCTGCATCGCCTGACAAGTCTTTTGCTTTCGTAGGGAGTGATTTTTGTGTGCAGATTAGGGACCAGTCCCTTTAGGATTTTCAGGTGTAGATTATGATGTATATCTCGCCTGCGTTATGTAAATCCCTACTGTCACTATTGTCATATTGGGACCCTTCCTTAGACTTAATTAGCTCTATAGCTGACCTGTACTTATCTAGCAGCTCTTCTCTCCTACCCTTCCCAATATCATTTCCACCAGCACTGAGACAGATAATGGGCTTGTTCCCATTCCTGACATGATATTATCCAACCTGTTGACTATGTCACCAACACCAGCTCCAGGAAGCACACCTCTCTCTCACCTTCTTATTCCTATTATAGAAAGCACGGTCCATATATCTTACCTGAGTCACCTACCACAAGAATTCGCTTACCTCTATTAGCAGGGGAAGTAGTACCTTTACCTTCACTGGCCACTGAAGTACACTCATCCTGAAGAACAGAAAGCGATTTCCTACCTTCAAATCTTCAATCTTAACTTTCCTTATTTTGATGCTCCTCCCATTACTGGGAACCACTCGCCACTCGCTAACCACTGAAGTACACTCGTCCGGAGAACAGAGAATCGATTTCCTACCTTCACATCTTCTCTATTAACCTTCCTTATCTTCCTTCTTCCTGAATTGTGAACCACTTGCCACTTACAGCGGCTGCCACTCTCACTGTTGGTAACCATTTCCTCCTCACCAGCACCAACCATCTCACACTCATTCCCAAACCCTCCTAGGCGAAGCTTCAGCCTCCTATTTTCCTCCTGAAGAAGTAGAACCTCCTTCTTCAACACTTCAACCTGCATCTGCCACTTCTCCGACCACTGCATCAGACTTTTCAAATCATCCTGGAGTGATATAATGTCCTCAGAATAATTGGACGGCCTATTTAGTGTCATCAGCATATTTGCTTATGTCGCTATTTATTCCCTCATCTATGTCGTTTATGTAAATTGTGAACAACAAGGGCCCAACACTGACCCTGTGGAACACCCTTGTGACGTGCCTCTATTCTGATTTCTCCCCATTTATGCAAACTCTCTGCTGCCTATTTGTCAACCATGCCTCTACCCAGGAAAAACATTCTCCGCCTATTCCGTGTGCCCTAAGTTTCCTCAGTAGCCTCTGATGTGGAACTCTATCGAAAGCCTTACTGAAGTCCATATACACAGTATCATATTCAATACCATGATCTACCTCCTCAAATATCTTAGTGAAAAAAGTTAGTAAATTCGTAAGAAGGAACGCCCTTTTGTGAAACCATGCTGAGATTCATTAATCAATTTATGCCTTTCAAGATGGCTAGAATTGCCTCTGCAATTATTGATTCCATAAATTTTCCCACTATGGAGGTAAGGCTTATTGGTCTAAAGTTCAAAGCTAAGGACCTATCACCTGCTTTGTAAATAGGTATTACATTTGCCATTTTCCACTTGTCTGGCACTATGCCAGTTTGTAGTGATATATTGAAAAGATAAGCCAAAGGTTTGCTAAGTTCCTCTTGACATTCCTTTAAAACTCTTGCAAACAATTCATCGTGGCCTGGGGATTTGTTGGTTTTAATTTCTCTATTTGTCTGAGAACCATGTCACTAGTTACCCCAATCGTGCATAGTTTATTATCGTCCTGTTCTTCATAATTTATTATTTTTGAATTTCGCTAGTATCTTCCTGAGTAAAAACTGAGAGGAAGTAAGTATTGAAAATTTCACACATTTCTATATCACTGTCGGTGATCTGACCTGAGTTACTCTTAAGTGGGCCTATCTTGTCCTAATCTCACTTCTGTATACCTGAAAGAACCCTTTTGGGTTAGTTTTCGAATCCTTGCAACTTTAGACTCATAATCCCTTTTTGCTTTTCTTATTCCTTTTTATATTTTTTAACCGCCCATTCCCTCTTTTGATACTCCGTATATGCCTCTCTTTGACCAATGAGATGTTTTAATGTATTGTTTATCCATTTGGGATCATTTTTGTTAGATCTAATTTCCCACTGGAACAAAAGTTGTCTCTGCAGCTAGAACTATGCTCTGAAAAACGTCATATTGGCAACGAACACCACCTACCTGACCCATAGTCAGGTCATCCAATTAGCCCATGGTAATTTCTCAGTCCTATGAAGTCGGCCAAGCGGAAGTCTGGGACGAGGAAATTGATTGCAGTTATCTGGGTAATTCCATGATAATTGAAACTAAGTGATTTTTGATCGCTTTCCCAAGCTTATCATTAACCTCAAGATTATTAATTAGTGATTCTTTTTGGCAAGAACCAAGTCAAGCAGGTTGTTTCCTCTAGTTGGTTCTGTCACACACTTTTTAGAAGCAATCTGAACCTTATTAAGAAAGTCACTAGACTCAAAATTTCCTGTCCATTGTTCCAATCAATTTGTCTAAAGTTAAAAACTCCCATTAACACATCATTTTCATATCTCGGCCTTATGAATTTCGTCCCATAGCAGCTACTGCACTCCCCATCAAGCTTTGGGGGGGCCCATAAATCACCCAAAATTAATTTTTTACGACCCTCGAAAAACTGAGCCAAACAGATTCTGTGTCCGATGTTTCTAATCTTATATCTTGTCTAACACAATAATTTAAATTATCTCTGACATACATCGCCACTCCACCACCCTTCCTGTTGACCATATCAGTGTGGAATAGTTTATAACCCTGTATGTTGCATTCAGAAGGCATTTCTCTATCAAGTTGAACCAGGTCTCCGTTATAGCAAAATATCTGTATTACCTGCACTTGCAAATAATCAGCTCATCTATCTTATTTCTTGACTCTTACTATTTGTATAGTAAACCTTAAGGGGCTAGTCACTCGTTGCCCTCTACTATCTCTCTTTGTTTGTTGAGCAATTGCTTTGCCTTTACTAGCAACTTTATTTTGAATATTGTCTTTCTAATATATCCCTGAGGTATCCTGGTAATATTTGCTTTTTCCCCCCCAGTACTGCACCCCGATTTTTTCCCCACAAACACCCATACCTCTATAATCTATCAGATATGATAAAAAAAAAAGGGGGGGGTTTTCCAGTTTTTAATCAAGTGCTCTTCTATATCTCAGTCCTCCCCTTACTTATACCTGCATTTATATTTTCATACTTGCACTTAAAACTCATATTTTTATCCCCTAACCAGACTGACACTTTCACATACACTTTCTTAAATTGTACTTAAACACTTGTGCTTTCACAATTACACAAAAACTACATTCTCACATACTTTTAAAAACCCCAAAAACTTCTACTACACTTGCATTCTCTTACATTTCCCAATATACTTTTTTCACTTGTCCAAAATTGTCAACACTGTGGCCCCTTGGCTTTTTTGGAAAGCATGGGATCGGGGGCCAAAAAATGGGACGGCCCAAAAATGGGACAAACCAAAGATGGGATCAGGGCCCCAAAAATGGGATAAAAGGGCCAAAAAGGGGGTCAGGGCCCAAAAAATGGGATAAAAGGGCCAAAAAGATGGGATCGGGGACCAAAGGGGGATGGGGCCAAAGAGGGGGTGGGGCCAAAAAAGGGGGAAAAAAGGGGCCAAAGATGGGACCCAGGGACCAAAAATGGGATCAAGGACCAAAAATGGGATCAGGGCCCAAAAAATGGGATCAAGGCCCAAAAGATGGGATCAGGGCCCCAAAAGATGGGATCAGGGACCAAGGAGGGGGATCAGGGACCAAAGATGGGGTCAGGGACCAAGGATGGGATCAGGGACCAAGGATGGAATCAGGGCCCAAAAAGATGGGGAAAGGGACCAAGGATGGGACCCCAGGGATAAAGGATGGAATCAGGGCCCAAAAAGATGGGATCAGGGACCAAGGATGGGATCAGGGACCAAAGACATGATCGGGGATAAAAACAGATGGTGATGAAAGAACCAGATGAATCACTTGGGGGTTGAGAAAACTTTCTTCACTGTTAAGGTTTTTGAAGTGGAAGGGCTTAAGAAAACCCCAGGCATTAGAAGGCAACATAGCTTTAAAAATACATACGACGCAGCTCGCGAGGCAGGAAGCGTTTTAAGGCTATTTCTGCCATATTTTGAAATTTTAGTTACAATACACTTAAAAATAACAGGATTTTTTTCCCCTAAAAATAGCACTTTTATATTTTTAAAAAGTCACTGTTTGAATAAAAACATTTCTTATGAAACCAGTCACGGGAGTGTAATTAGAGGCGGGGCCAAGAGCCGGGGGCTCGACCATGGTAAATGCAAGTAGGTGAGTACATAACAGTCACAATAACAGTGTACCTGGGGGCAATAAAGCCCCCAAATCAGGGGTATACTCACTAAACTGCACCAGCAGAATAAATGCCAAAGTGTACTGAAAGTCCTGCCTGCCCCCCTTCCTGGCCTCCTTCAATAGTTTTTACCCGGGAAAAAGCGGCATAGAATTGACTGAATAGAACAAAGGGCCCCGTGAAGTCCCAGTGGGCTTTTTTTGTGTATGTGTACTCACCATTTGTACTCACCTATTTATGGCTGCGGGGTCAATTCCGGAGCTCCTGGCCCCACCTCTTCACTATCGCTACTAGGTCCACTCTCTCCCTGCTCCATGGCTTTTCAAACCTCGTCTTGAAACTATGTTTGGTTCCCCCACCCCACTACGTCACTTTCCAACTATTCCCCTTCCCCCGACAACTCTATGACTGAAGAAATACTTCCTAACATCCCTACGACTCATCTGAGTCTTCAACTTCCCATTGTGACCCCTTGTTTCTGTGTCCCATCTCTGGAACATCCTGTCTGTCCCCCCTTTCAATTCATCGCAGTATTTTATATGTGCTATCATGTCTCCTCTAACCCTCCTGTCCTCCAGTGTCATCAGGGAAAATTTTCCTTTAAACCTTTTTTTCGTGGACATTCCCCCTTTGCTCTGGGACTAGTCTTGTTGCAAACCTTTTCCTTTTTCCCCAATTTTTTGACGTGCTTGATCAGGTGTGTGTGTGTGTGTGTGTGTGTGTGTGTGTGTGTGTGTGTGTGTACTCACCTGGTTGTACTCCCCAGTTGTGGTTGCAGGGGTCGAGACATGGCTCCTGGCCCCGCCTCTTCACTGGCCCCCTGGGTCACTCTCCCTGCGCCATAGCTTTATCATCCCTTTTTTAAAGCTGTGTATGGAACCTGCCTCCACTACACCCTTTCCCCCAAGCTTTTCCCATTTCCCCGATTTCTCTGTGACTGAAGAAATACTTCCTAACATCCCTGTGATTCATCTGAGTCTTCAACTTCCAACTGTGCCCCCTTTTTGCTGTGTCCCATCTTTGGAACATTCTGTCTCTGTCAACCTTGTCAATTCCTCCAGTGTGTGTGTGTGTGTGTGTGTGTGTGTGTGTGTGTGTGTGTGTGTGTGTGTGTGTGTGTGTACTCACCTAATTGTGGTTGCAGGGTCGAGACCCCAGCTCCGGGCCCCCCGCCTCTCCCTGTCCGCTACTGGGTCTCTGCCCCCCTGCTCCATGAGCTTTTCATACCTTGTCTTAAAACCATGTATGGTTTCCGCCTCCATTATATCGTTCCAGACTTTTCCCCTTTCCCTAATTTTCTCTATGGCTAAAGGGTTTTCCTAACATCCCTTTGACTCATGTGGGGTCTTCAGTTTCCCAATTTTGTCCCCTTTTTTTCTGTTTTTCCCTTTTAAAACACCCTTCCCCCTATCTTTTTTGGGGATGTCGTTATCATGTCTCCTCGAACCTTTCTGTCCCCCAGTGTTTTTTGTCCTATTTCCCTCAACCTTTCTTCATAGGGCAGCCCCCTTGTGTGTGTGTGTGTGTGTGTGTGTGTGTGTGTGTGTGTGTGTGTGTGTGGTGTGTGTGGTGTGTGTGTGTGTATACCAATTGTACTCACCAAAGGGGGTTTTCGGGGGTAGACTCAGCTCCCCCCCCCTTCGCTGTCTGCACGGGGCCTGCTCCCCCCCATGGTTTTATTTTTGTCTTAAAACTATGAAATGGTTCCCCCCCACTATATTTTCTCTAGCCCATTCCATTTCCCCTACTCTGTTGAAAAAATTTTTTCCCCTGCCCCCCCCTTTTGCTCATCGGTTTTCCCGGTTTTATTGTGCCCCCTTGTTTCTGTTTTCCCCCCCTCTAAAAAACCTGTCACTTTCCCTTTCAATTCCCCCAGTTTTTTGATGTCTTATCATTCTCCTCGACCCTTCTTTCCTCCAGTGTTTTACCCTTTTTCCCTAAACCTTTCTTCATAAGCAGCCCCCTAGTTGTGGAACTAACCTTGTCGAAAACCCTTTTTGCACTTTTCTATTTCTTGACGTGTGACCGGGTGGGGTTTCCCCAGACTGGTGCTTCCTGGGGGGGCCCCTGACGAACGGTATAAGTGTCTTAACGATTCCTTGTTAAGGTAACGGAACGCTAATCTTAGGTTTTAGCCCCATATGCTGGGTTATCTGGTTTATGTGTGTGTGTGTGTGTGTGTGTGTGTGTTTGTGTGTGTGGAGAGATTAAGAAAACAAAGTAGGCACAAATAGGAGAAAAAGTTTAATATTTTGTGTTTTTCTGTAAGGTTCCTGCCTCTCATTAACAAACAACTGTTGCAAGCACACACGCACACGCGCACACAACACATACTCTTACAGTATATGGGTGTTAAGTATGGGTGATAAATTTTGCCCCAAATAAAAAAGGCTGGAGGCAGTGGGGTGTCGTGTCTGATTGCAATGTGCAGTGTGAATATAATGCAGAGAATCTGTAGTTTGGAGATTAGAAAAGGGGCGACGTTTGGGCATAGGAAGGGGTTTTGAGATGGTTTGGACATTTGGGGGGGATGGAACAAAAATAGGGGAAAGACTTGGAGGACATATAAATCTGTAGTGAAAGGAAGGCGAGGTAGAGGGCGGCCCTTTGGGAAAAAGGGTTTGGGGGGGGGGGTAAAAGGGGGTTTTTTTTGCGAGGGCTTGGACTTTAGGACGTGCATGAGCATTTAGATTTAAACAAGTGGAGACAAAGGGTTTTTTTTGACTTGACGTGCTGTTGTGGTGAGCAAAAATGACATTTATGAAGGGATTCGGAAACCGGTTTTGCCGGACTTGAGTCCTGGAAGTGGGAAGTTCAGTGCCTGCACTCCCGAAGGATGGGGGTTGATATGTTGCAGTTTTTAACTGTTGTAGTGCGTTTCTGGCAAGACGGGGAGGATGAAAGTGTTTATTCTTTTTTGGGTAACCCCCGCCTTGGTAGGAAATGGGCGATTACCTCATTTTTTCGTTCCCCCAAGCTGTTCAAGTGCCGTTCCAACGAATTTGTTCCCATAAGGAATAATGTAAAATTTGATTAGTCCCGTTAGACCCCAAAAAAACACTTACAAAACACTTACTAATTGTTCGAGTTGGGAGCTGTAAAGTAACCGGGGGGCCACTGTATGTATATATTATATTTTGTGTGTTATGCCGAATAGGTAAAAAATTTGGGCAGTTAGCAACACCTCATTTAAAATTAAGTCTTTTCTAAAATTTTCTCGTATAAATTTAAAAATATATTTTTTTTTTATGTTTATGTAAAAATAATTTTGTACCAAAAAAACCTTTGAAAACTTACCTAACCTTTTTTAAAAAGCACAATTTTAAATTTTGCCCAGGCCAAATAAAATATTTTAGATAAGTTTTAAAAAATTTAATAATAAACACACTATGAAATTTTTTTTTTTGTTAGGATTTTTTCCAGATGTATGCCCCGTTGGGGTTTATTTTTTTTCTGTACTATGGTGCTGACACCTAGTGGCATAGGCCTACCAATCTCACCCCGCACCACAGTTACCATTCTCACTCTGGCAGCCAACGTGACTCAGTCAACGAGGGCTACTCGTCCCTCTCTTGCGGGCATGGCCCTCCGGGCCTGGGCATTTAAACACACTGCCTGTGTACAAGACCCCAAATAAACGTTGCCTCTGAAGAGCCTTATCATTGATCCCGGCTTGCACATGCACAGAACCCAAATCAATTGTAATATTGGTGGAAGCGGCGGCCGCTGCAAGTGTGTTGCCTGGAGGAAGGAAGCCAAAGATGTTTTCTCCCCTTCATCGCCTCATACAAGAAGCATCCGTCTCTCTACAAGTTCTCCTGAACTTGTGTCTGCAAGATTTCATCATTCAGACACGGATCAAGGCTGAAATTTGCTGAATTTTCCTCGAGAAAACTTCGTGGCGTCACCTGGGTCTTCACAGTGTCCTATGCTGTTCTTCAGTCCCTGTTCAGCGTCACCTGTATGTTTCTGCTTTTTTTTTAGCTCAGCACGGGTATTTGAGCAAGTTAGAGGTGAGTTTTTGTGGTGCTCTGCATCCCGTGTGGTTGATTCTCCAAGTGGGTATGTGGGTGCGGAGGAAGTGGCCGGATCCTCCTCGCCATACACCACCTACGCTCGCCCTACCACCATACACCACTACGCTCGCCACTACCACCATACACCACCTACCCTCGCCACTACCACCATACACCACCTACGCTCGCCACTACCCCACCACCTACGCTCGCCACTACACCATACACCCCCCTACCCTCGCCACTACCACCATACACCACCTACGCTCGCCACTAAACCCTACACCACCTACGCTCGCCCCTACCACCTTCACCACCTACGCTCGCCACTACCACCATACACCACCTACGCTCGCCACTACCACCTACACCACTACGCTCTCCCCCCTCTCTGCTGTTTTCTATGAATTCGGGGTGAATTCTTTGCAACTGTGTATCTGAGTGCCCGATGTCACTCGAAACCAAGTGGATCATGAAGCCACGTGTGGATAAGGGCCCCGTGGATCTACAGGCTATTGGAGCGAGCAACGTGGGATACTGCCTTTAAAAATGGCTGACAATCAACTCTACGAGGACCCGTCAACATCACGGCGGCCCCCCTAAATGGGATTGATGGGACTTAGGAAATACATCACTATTGATTAAAACTTTTTTTTACCTGCAAGGATGGAAATGACAAAATTGATAGGTGAA